>JARHVA010002256.1:320000-620000 GCA_037957365.1 Torreya grandis | reverse complement strand
TAAATAAGACTACTTTTAGCAAATGGTTCATAATATCCCTTGAGTGGTTCATTATTTTTGGTCTCAACTTATGTTTTGTTATATTCCACATTGACCCTACCTTGACTCAATATATTTATGTACTAGAATATCATGGATAATATCAATGGATAAAACACTTGATGAGAATCATGATCACATTAAATTTGATCTTTAAGGAAAGATTATTTCCTTCTTAAGAGACAAAATACTTATTTAACACTAAAAAGATACAAATTCTAGTTATATAAGGTTAAAGGGGATAGAGATAGTCTAAAGTACTAAGGTGGTAAACTATATATATAGTAGGCCAATTAGATGCTAAACTCAGATATAACATATGATGAATTCATTGAATTGAGATAGGATAAAAATAGTAAGTACAACTATTATAGATATGGAAATGACAAAGAAGTAATGTACTTAATTGGTTTTGATGTTGACATTTTTTTGGATCTAGAATATGTAGTAAACATATTATAATATGATTCTAGAATAGTCATTAGATTCTAGATTGAATACTTCTAGAGTTGTAGACACTAGAATCAACCTTGGATAATTGCATTGGGGATACTATCTGAACCTGACATAAGTGTCTTAATGAGCATTGCCTATATATCCAATACTCTGAAGAGGTCCTAAAACTGATGTATTTCACCCCTATGTGTTGGCTTATGTGTGAATCATGTGATATGTGTAAATTAAGTACAATGATGACCTAACTTTTTTATTTGGAAAATTAGGTTCCTAGGTTGCTCCTTTAGTACTTCAGACTTGTGTATGTTTTATCCCTATGAATGATATGAAAATAAGAAAAACTAGGGAAGCTTTATTTTATGAAGTGTTTGATTGAGTGCTTTGATAAGTTGCCTTAGGTCTTTTCTAGGTTTTGTAGGTGAGAAATGAATGAGGTTTGATGTTGTATTTATATAAATTCCTCTAGATAATTAACTCCCATTAAAGCACTTAGGCTACCCATTAGGATATGTTTCATTTGAAAATTAGATGATGTTAAGGTACTATATACTTGTGTTAGATCAGGACGCATGCATGGATGTAGGTATATATCTAGGATGCTAGTGTCTAGCGAATAAGAAGTTAGGTACGTAATCAAAATTTACATAGGTGGAAGATAAGAAAGTTTTAAGCATTGTATGTAAGATAGAAGGTTTGGGTCATCAACATAATATTTCTTATACCAAGATATAGGACAAAGGGCACAAGATAGAGTGTTTGTGATACTTTCAAAAGAGGGAAAGGTTCAAAACTGAGAGGAAAATCCAAGGTCTAAGTTTTCAAAGTGTATAAGATTGAGTTGATAAATAATCCATAAATATCATCTACATTTTCTCCCCTTTAATCTAGTAATGAAATTGTTGGCTTAAAGGAGAATAAATGCACACATGGGTGTGTATAACACACCTTCCCTTTGATTGAGTTGAACTTGAATGTTTTACTAATGATTGACCTATAACAAAGAGAATGTTACAATACATAATAAGTCCATATAATTTGGGATTGAAATTATTTAAAATATTGAAATTGAAAGAGAAAGGTTTAGGAGTACACTTATGTATCGATGTAATTGACTTACCTATTCAAGTTGATTTGAAATATGTATAACTGTAAGGCACTAAAATTGATATTAGGACAAATATATATAAATCTAAAAATTGCATATATCTAAGTAGATAGAGAGAGATAAAGATATTGGAAGGCACATTCCCCCAACCTTGGAGAAAAGATGATTTTCCACCTAACAATTGAGATTAGCTCAACCATGCAACCCAATCATACTTATAACCTGGTGAGCATTACTAAACAAAATCAACTCATACTATCAAATTAGTAAGTTTGGATGATACAATCAAGTTTAACCTAAACAATTGGTAAGATTGAGTGATTTAATCACCTCAACCCTACCAAAATTAAACCAACTACTACAGTACATTGGTTCAATACAGTCCATAAAAGTCCATCCTCATGGGTGATGACAATCCCTAAGAGTGTTTTGAAATATCAAATTGATTTGAATTTTACAATATTAGGTGCACATTGCATATCATATGCACCTTAGATATTTCCCATGTTGATACTATGTATAAAAATGGTACCAATGTATAGAATTCTACCACAACTGTGAATCTAAATTATATAATTATGCGGTTTGGCCAATTCATAAACTATGTAAGTGTATAGGACATGATTCCAAACAATGCACCCACTATATATGGAAATTTTTGAAAATTAAAATAACTGCCAATGTGGAGGACATGTTTCCAAAACATGCACCTAGTTAATCTAGATATGTTGAATACTGAATAAGTGTGGAGATGATGCTTCCATAGCATGCCCCCATTGAATTTAAGAACTGTGAATGTGTGGAATCCATGCACATATGGCATGTCCCCACTGATATTTCCACTCTTTATGTTAAGGGAAGGATATAAACCATTAGTTACCTTACCTCAAAATGATAAGAGACTAAATAATCTATTCAAATAACCCAAAAAAAAACTCTAGGATTGTTTGTTATTAGAGTGCAAATAACATTGTTTGTAAGGTCCACTACACAAATTCATGTTGTGATAAATCATATAAATTGATTGAACATTAGAATTATTCCAATCTTAACCACATAATATGTTTTGTAACTACTTGGTAGGGTATAGTTGAAGTTTCAAGTGGATACATAGTTATCCTTTGAAAGCACAAGGCCACTTAAATCGAGTAGTCAAAGGTACTAGCGTAGGTATCTCTTTCTCACATAGTCAACATTGACCTCATCATGATATCAATATAAGGACATGATCATGATGAACCTATTGATTAATTTTAAATCTTGGTCAAAATTGGTCAACCCCTACCTTTTTTAACTTTTTATAAGTTTATTCATGTCTTATAGGGGTATATTTCTAGTCTAAAACACATACTTATCCATAGTCCATCCTTGGTCCAAAGTCAAGGCCTATAACTAGTTAAGTCAAAGAAATTCAACTTTGGTCAAATAGATTCAAACTTAGTCAAAGAGTGAAATATGTGTTTTAGGTCCTACTTTGGTATCTAACATGTTTTAATGTCATTTTATGCAATTCATTTGCATATTTCACTCTCAATGTCCAAAAAGAGATTATGGGCCCGCTTTGAGCTAGATTCAAGGGCTTGTACAGATGGAAAGTGGCATAAGGTCAGCTCTAGGTAGAGGATCAATGTGAAGAAGGTCAAATAACCTCAATGGTAGGCTTTGGTAGGCCAATATTTAGTTAAAAATTAGAAAGGGTAGTTTATCCTTAATTTGAGGCCCTTTTGGGCACTTGTACAGCCACCACCATCTGATCTTCAGCTAAAAACATGGGTGGGGAGCCTATTAATCTCCCCACATCCATTTCCATGCTCATACTTGAAGGAGAATGCAAAAAAATCTCTTCTACAACTAATTTTCCCATTTTCTCCATTGGCACACAAAGAAGGCCCAACTTCAAGTGCTCACCATGGGTCGTACAAGTGGAATCAGGAGGAATGGTCTTGGGGTGGATATTAATCTTAGTCCACTCCACTTTCATGGAAATAAGTCTCAGATTGGTTCATTATTCTTTATGAACAATCGTTAATACCTCAGGTAGCCTTTTGAGAGTTTGCATTAAAGAGGGGGTCTCCTTTTGAACCTATTTCAGATTTTATTGACTTGGATTAATGGTTCTATCTATTTTAGGTGTTTATATATGGTTTTCAACATGTTCTCATTCTTTTTCTTGTCTTGGAGAGTTTAATGGTGTGAGAAAACCTCTTTTAGGGGAGCAAAATGCCTAGTTTCTGTTCACAGTCAGCTCAGTTGCTTGAAAATGTTTTTTTCATGTTGGGAAGAGTGATTTGATGTTGTTTTGATGACTCTACTAGTTTTTTTGAGGTTGTAATTTTTGAAAATTTTCTTTTTTGTGTTTTAAAATGCCTTACCTCACATTTCCTTGCTCTTCCATATTTCTGCTTGTGTGCAACAGTCAAAACTTCATCTATAGGGATATGTTGACATCATCCATACAAGTTTAAAGGTTTTAAATAATCCTCCACATTTTATAACTACTCGTGCATTGAGGTGTTGGGAAAAGGCACATACATGCTACCAACTAGCTATGTTGGAAAAGGGTCTCAATTACACTTGTGAAAAGAGAATGTCATCTATAGCTGAGGCCATTGATAGCTCTTTGAGAGGTGTTCCAATGAGACTATCCACTCATTTTGATGATTCATTACCATAAATAATTCCTATATAAGCCTATTATTATCCTATTTGAGAAGAAAGGGTGCCAAAACATCAAAAGGAATGAAGAATTGAAATCAGGCCTAGATGCTCTAAAATGGCCAAACAGTGATCCTAGAGGTTCTATAAATTGAATAGGTGGAAGAGAGAGTTGTTATTGAAGATCCCACTAGGCCTATTTGGTTTCCTAGGGTACAAGAATCATCTATGCCAATTTTGAGCTTGTAAGAATAAGTGGAAAGTAGGTTTTGTGACCTCCTAAAATGGCAAGAAATCACTGAATTACATCAGTGATATCTATAGGATTCTCAATGAGTATTTATCCTACAACACATTTGGAAAGTCATAGACCTATTTTTTCAAGAGGTAACAATTAAAAATAACTCAACAATCAGTCCTGAGAACTTAAGCCATGAAGGGGAGTTGTGTTGCATGGAATGACCTTTTGGGCCTATCCCTTATCTGTATACAGGGCAAAGCATGCATTGGAAGCAGTATTGATGATTGGCATAAGGAGATAATATTGAGGGTTCCTAGGAAGGAAATAGGTCCTATAAATAATTATACAAAGATATAAATGGTCTCAATATACTCTATATGTTATTAGATAAGCTTCAAATCACCTAAAACCACCTACAACCAAGTGAAACATGCATACACAACTAGTTATTTGGAAGTTAGTCTTAGTCAATAATGGGGAGGTTTTGAAGCTCATAAAGCATTAAATGTGATGACATAGAGTGATGGACTAATATAATAGAAAATATGGGTTTTTAATATTCCTTTTAATACTTGAGCATACCCTAAAACCACTTATATCCATACAAAGTGTGAAAGCATAGTCAGAGTTTGTAATTGATGGCAGTTACGAGCAAAATGGTCTTTAGAGGCCAAATTCATGCATGAAAAAAATGTAATTATGGATTTAATATGATCATATAGAATAAATTAAATATTTAGATATAAATTAGGTCAACAAACCTACAAAATCAACCTACAAGCTTACAAGACTGGTCTCAATCCTAGCAAGCAGGGTCATGTAGAAGAAAGAAGCATATGGGATTAGGATGCCAAGGAGGGAAGTGGAAGTTATAAATAGTGTAATATGAATAAATAATGTTAAAATTAAGGATATTACATTCCCAATACACCCTCAAATCATCCAATACACCTTTCACATATGCATACTAGTCACAGTCCGTATGATTAGCATGTCAAGGTCTTGTTCCAAAGGGCCAAAGAAGGTTTTCATGTGAAAATAGGTATTATAGATGTTTTTAAGGATAAAAAATCTTGTTTAATACATTTTAATAATTTTTAAAGATCACTAAACATGTATAGTTTCATTAAAATAGAGGTTATATGCTAGTATGGGTGAAATCATGCAAAAATAGGGTTTTTTGTGACCTTTTCGGGGAAGATTGAGTTGGTTTGGGTAGCTATAATTGTAATATAGTCAAACCCTTTGATAAAAATCATAATAATTACCTATTATATCTCCTAAAATATTAAATTTTCATTGATTAATAGGCATAATATCCAATATTTTGTCTCAAACCATCCTCAGTCCATACATGCAAAAAAAAGACCAGTTTTGGGGGATTTTGCTAATAGGAGAATTACACTTGTTATAAACAAAATATGTGATGTATAAAGATATAATATACATATGTTAATATAAAAACTAAACTATAAGGTTTGGACACCAATTTTTTGGTCTACACAAGGAGCTTTGCATGAAGGTCTAGTGGGAAAACATGCTTTCCCAACCCCAAGCAAGGTGTCAAATCAAAATCCACATATCCCAAGGAATTATAATGTTTTGTTTCATGTTTTAAAGGTAAAATAGGATTTTTTAACTCTAAATAATTCCATTTGAGATAAAAATTTAAAAAAAATTGCCTATTGGTGCACAAAGGGCAGATAGGCTACTTGGTAAGGCATAGTTCTTCTCCCAAAGCAAGGGCAACTTCCAATTTGGCCTCTTGGTAAGCCTTCCAAGGTGATTGTATATTTTCATGGGTAAATTAAAGAGTTTTTAGTGCTTTTTTTTTACAAGGAAACACTAGGAAATGTTTATTTAAGGCCCAGATGTACTAGAGCCCTCATGGAATGCAAGAACCCCATTCGAAGACCATCTTCTTGTACTTGTAACATCTCCAAAACTTTTCATGAGACCTGAATTATTTTATGAAAATTGAATAGGGTCCTTTAGGTGAAAAAATCTCAATTTTTAGGAGTGTTGAATGTCATAACTTTATGAACAATCCTTAAGACCAAGAAACCCCTTAAACCCTCCTAAAACCCTTAGAGAGACTCGATGGTAGAGATCAAGAAAAAAGTGCACTATAATGGATAAATTTGACCAATTTAATAACAAAAAAAATTTATATAAATCCTAGAGGGTTCCACACATATAAATTTATTGTATGAATCCATACAGAACAGGGGATAAAAAGCCTTATTTTCACCATTTTTGATGGTGTGTGAGTTGTAGAGAGAGTTGAAAGATGAAATAAGTTTTGGGAGGAATATATACACTTTATATAACTAAAAAAATTAATTAAAACTCATTAAAAATTTTCTAAGTTTCCTAGATAGGTTTCCACATTTGGCCACTCTAGTAAGCCAAGTAGTGAACTTTGAGGCAAAGTGGTGAAAAGTGGTAAAGAAGGATTTTTAAAGACTTTTTATTGAAAATAATTATTTTTAAGGCCTTGAAAGATGTCATTACACTTATTTTATTAATTATTTATAGTTTTTTCATGGTTTAAGGTGCTAAGTGGTAAGGGTATATGGAATGAGCACCTTTGAAACTGCCTAAGATGATTGTGCATGCCCATAGCAGTAGGAGTCATCAAAGACCAGACCAGTGCATTGATGATTTTTTTTTAACCCCTCCTATCCTTTATATCCATAATAATTTATTATTTGTATATAAAATAGGAGTTTTGGAAGGTTACTCCAGTAAGCAATTTTTTGTGCAAAATTGAGAGTTTTGTGCCACTTTTCACATTCTTTGGGACATGTTTGGACAAGTGTACCTCCTGACTTGGCATGTCTCACCTCACCCCTATTTCACATGAAAATTTAACTCCCATTTATATATTGAAACATGCCCAAGTGACCCTTGGATTTCCTCTTTCTTGTTCTCCCTCTTTGGGCTATAAATATGCATTGTTTTGGATTGTTTGAGGAGCCTTTATTGGTTGATAGGGAAACAAAAGCCAATTTTGTACATAAATAACTTTATAATAAATAATACAAGTTTTTATTTCATTATTACATTTCAATATTATGTCATGACTTGAATCATGTTGGTCTAGTTTAGTGGAGTTCTCTTTGCTAGCTTTGCACTCTTGATGGTCTACCAAGTTGCAGATAGATGGTTGTTGTAGGTCCTTACTAGTATTCCTTATAAGTGTAAAAATATTATAAGTGATCCATGAATGTAATCATTTGGTGTCATTCAATTCCTTCATAATAATTATTTACCTTGTTGAATCTATTTTGTGAAACATTGGTGCAATGATAGCTCTAAGGTTGTGAGTCTTGTGTAAAAAGCATATTGTTCATCTTCAAGTAGTAGTTTCAGTCAAGTGTGAGGAAAAATTTACATTCGTGTATCACCTTTTAGTTATTTTCTAGTTTTTCTCCTTAAACTCTTTTCCCTATCAAGTTGTTAGAGTAATTTGGAAGAAGTACAAGAAAAATCTAGGGAGCTAGCACTCATAATACTAGAGATTCACCTCTCCTACAAGATCCCATAAACTTGAGAAATGACTCCATGTTGCATCAAATTTTAGTAGATGAGATAATGATCCTAGGATGCACAATTTGATGCTAAAAAAACCAAATATAGGTATTAATGAATTTATTATAGCATTAGTGTTAATATGAACAAAGAATCAAGGCAAGGAAACCATAACAAGGGAGTCACACTAGAAATCATTATTATTTCATAATAAATTTTAATTACTAACTAGAGGAGGAGAATTTCTCATTGCATAAGAGTAAAAATTATTATAACATTACATTCAAGGTTATAATTTGGCTTAAAACATCATATAAAATATTACAAGATTTGCATAATACCATTTAACCTTGAATACCAAGGAAGAACATGTCAGCTTGATTTTAAATGACAACCCAAGGTTTAATCTATGGTTTTATCCCAATTAATTTTATTAAAATCATAGGAAAAAACAATTATTCACTTGACATTACTAAGTGACCCTTTTTCTACATCATAAAGATCACCCTATTAATGCAGGTTACTATCCAAGTGAGATAAATTATAAGAAATATTTAGATCACTAAGATTTTCATAGACAATATGAATAGTGCTACCTATCAAGATCTTGTAATGATCTCTAACTTATGGATCCTCACACTACATTATCCTCATAGCAACAAAATATTAAATAACTTCTAACCAAAGGTTAAGATAATAATCATATGCATTGATATTTTAAAAACTAGCACAAGCCACTACATAACCTTCACAAAATAAAGAGTAACAAGGATAGATTATGCTACAAGGTCCACTATTATTTATCAATTCAAATATACTCAGCTGAAATCTTTACTTTACTAAATGATCAAAAAAAAATGTTAAGAATTTTGTTTCATTTCCATCCATATGAAGATGATTTACATCAATAATTCAATGCCAAGGTATTAATCCATTATGGTTCCTCATGTAAGGGAATACATACGAGGTTAATACCCATTCCAATAAGTTCCAAAATTATGAATTGTATAAATAAATTTCACTTTTACCCATTCAATAATAACCAGCTTAACACAACTTGACATCACCTTTATATCACATCATTCTAAAAAATCCAAAACTCCTACTAGCTTCATAATCATTACCATGATAGCCTTAGGTAACTATACAATTGTTATATAAATCAAAATCACATACTATGAGTTGTTTTTGTTGGGTGTGAAGTCACTATTCATGATCACTATTTATAGCCACTATTCATGGTGGCATGGCATATTAGTGATGTGGCATCTAGGTGATGTGGATTGTTAGTGATGTGGCATGGCTTATAGAAGATCCTCCATGTTGTAAATTTTATGAGGAGTCAATTTGGGCACCCTTTTCCACTAAGGCACATGGGTGCCTCTACTTTTTCACATGAATGCATGTGGATGCCATTTCTTATGGGGGACAAGGACAAAGAAGTTCCTATTCACATAAGTGGGTGTGGGGTGAATTTATATGTTGGCTCCATTAAATTATTTCTTGGCTAAATATAAGATATGATTTAGCATCATCTATCTTTAGTGGTTGAGTGGAGGACAAAGACAAATTATCACATTAAATGGTGGTGATTTTTGTCTAAATTATTGGACTATGCACAAGTGGTAGACATTGATTTATTGACCACTTATGCACCCACTTGGAATGTGGTGCCATATTTCAACTCTCATCTTCATTTCTCTCTTTCTTATTCTCTCTTTTTAATTATATAAATAAGTATGCATTCCTTTATATTGGTGTATAATTGAATACTTGTTAGTCTTTGTAGGAAATCTTCTAAACTTGGAGTTAGCTTTATATAGATTTGTTGTAAGATTATTGTAAGAATGTGTGAAATGAAGACAAGAAGGATAATTTAAAAGATAGGATAATTTTGAGTGATAGGTTGTTGTCATAGGATTAATTCTCCAAGTGTTGATGCAAATATAAAGGCTAAACAATTTATCTGTGGATGTAGCCATTTGGTGAACTGTGTTAAATCCTTGGCTTATGGATTTCATGGTTTTGTTTTTGACTTATAAAAGTTTAATTTCTATTTTTATATAGTTTCCCTCTTTTCAAATTTGTGTATATTTTTGTGTTGTCATATTATATCCTAAAAAGTGGTATCAGAGCAAAGGTTGTTTGTTACTGAGGATTAAGTCACAGGAAGCTAAGTATTTTAGCTTGAGTGGGAGCTATGGGAGATGATACAAAATTAAAGGTAGAAAATTTAAATGGATATAAATTTATATTGTGTAAGATGGAAATGGAGGACTACCTATATTATAAGGACCTCCACTTGCCAATGGGGACTATAGCTAAGAAGTAAATGGCAATGTCGAATTCAAATTGGGAGCTATTGGATAAAAAAGCACTTGGAACCATATATTTATGCCTTACATCCATTGTTGAATTTAATACATCCCAAGAGAATAATATGAAAATTCTTATGAAAATACTAGGGAAGTCATGTTAAAAATCTTCTACCTCTAACAAAATATTTGTGATGAAAAAATTATTCAACATGAAAATGGCTGAAAATGGTTTAGTAGCAGATCATTTAAATGATTTTAATATAGTTACTAATTAGTTAAATTCTATTAAAATTTAATTTTATGATGTATTTAGGGCTCTTCTGATTCTATGTTCTTTGCCTAAGAGCATAAATAACTTGGTAATGGTGGTAAGCAACTCAACAATTAAAAACTCAAGTTTGAGGGTGTGGTAGGTGTGATCCTAAGTGAGGAAATATAGAGGAGAAGAACTAGTGAAGCTTCCACATAATGAAATTCATTATCTATGGAGAATAGAGGGAGACAAAATAATGGAGGAAGAGGAAACCATGGAAAATTAAGGAAAGGTTTGAGATCTAAATCAAGAGGAAAGATGGAATGTTGGCACTGTGGGAAGCTAGGACATATAAAGAAAGATTTTTGGATCGTTTGATTAAAATCAGCCAAGAACCAAAATAAAGGTAATAAAGAGACAAACATAGTAGGTGATGTGCTACAAGATGCTCTAATTCTTTTTTTATATAATATTAATGAATCTTGGGTTTTATAACTTCCTTTTATGTCACTACTAATAAACATTGTTTTAAACATTATGTTCAAGGAAATTTTGGACATGTTTATCTTGGTAATGATCAACCTTGAAACATTATTTAAAAATGTATTGTTAATGTTAAATTCTATAATGGAAACACTTGGGTGCTTAAATATGTTAGGCATGTCCCAATTTTAAGGAGAAATTTAATTTATGTAGGTTAGTTGGAAAGTGATAGTTGTGTTTTCACTTTTACTGGTGACTCATGGAAGGTTGGCAAGGGTGCTCTAGTAGTTGAAAAAGGTGAGAGTGTGTACTTTGTATTTATCCATTATTATCACTAATGCATATTTTGATTTAGTTTCTTAAGCTACAAACATAGCTTTGTAGCATTATAGACTTTGCCACATTAGTGAAAAGGGCATGAAGATTCTTCACTCAAAGTTGAAATTTCCATTGCTAAAATAAATTGACTTGGAATTTTGTGAGCACTATGTATGGGAAATACAAATGTCTATAGTTTCTTAGAGTTGGACTAGCCAAGAAGGAGCAAAAGTTAGAGCTTGTGCATACAAATGTATAAGGACTAACTCGGGTATATTCACTTGGTGGTTCATTGTATTATGTCACATTTATTAATGATGTAACTAGGAAGGTTTGGGTTTCCTTTATAAATCTAAAGAATTCAAAATAAAAGAAGGTCAAGGATGAGGTATGTTCAGATGTTGATGATGATGAATTGATAGCCATGTTTCTGAGGAATTTAAGGTTTGGATTTGGCAAGTACAAAGGTAAGTTACCTTTCAAATGTTTCAACTATGGTAAGATTGGTCACTTTGCATCTAAGTTTCCTAAAAAAGATACGTCTAATCATGATGAATAACATGATGAACATCATGGAGATTATAAAAAGGTCTATAACCCTGATAAAAACATGAAAGATTCTAGGAATTATGAAGGTAGAAAAGGGTCATTCAAGATTAAGAGAAGTTTTTTATACCAAAGAAGATAATAATTCATCTGATGTAAGTGACACAAGTATATTTGATAGTGATAATGATAATAATGAACATGAACATGGAAATAATGAAACCTTATTCATGGCCATAGAAATAGACAATGAGGTTTTCTCAAATTAAAAATTCCTTATGGTTGATGAAAAATTAGATGAAAAAAAAGTTGAAGTGAACCTTGAGGTAGAATTAGTAAGCACTCTAGAGGAGTTGAAGTTCCAAAGAAGGAAAAATCACAAACTAATATCATTATTTAAGGACTATGAAGAGTATATTGGTTTGTTTGAGGAGAGACTTAGTAGCACATCCAAGGAGTATGATGAGATAATCAATCAGATTGAAGCACAGATGGAGATAGTCACTACTAGCTTAAAAGCTTAAGAGGAAGAATACACTATGTATGAAAATGAAGTGGAGTCCCTGAAAACTAAGTTGGATCAAACATCTATCAATTTGACTTTTATGAAGTTTGAAAAGATTACTAATGATCTATATAGCATCTTGAGTAGTCAAAGGTCTGGAAGAGATAAAACAGGTCTTGGTTTCAAAGAAGACCAAAAAGAGGCAGCTCAAGTCAAGGAGAAGGATAATGAAGACAAATAGGTCATCATGAAAAGACCAATCAGATAGCCTAATGATATGAGGTATGATAATTCATTCAATGGTTATTATTATTCATCCAACCATTTTGGTCATAGAGCAAGAAAATGTAGAAGACCCTCTAAAAATGAATATACATGGGATTATGAAAGGAATCATTAGTCAAGAGGTATGTATGAGGTGGTCTAATATAGTTTTCATAATGTGGGACACATTGAAAAATTCTATCCTAATAGATTTATAAGTCCATTAAATCAAAATAAGAGGATTGAATCCCCTAGAGTGCAAAAGAAAAGGCAAATGAATGTGTGGAAACTAAACATAGTAAAGGTTAGTCACGATCAGTCTACAAGTACAAGTGGACTATTTTCTATGATAGAAAATACTTCAAATGTGATATCAAGTTAGGAATTTTCATTGTCAACTTATATTGTTAACCACACAGATGATGATGTCAATCCAAAGAGACTAATCAATCCTAAAAGGATCCTAAAGGATATTTAGTCTTGTGAGAGCATGGAGATCTGGGAATCTCCTAAGTTTGTGTTGTTTTAGTTCCCTATGGAAAGGGGTGACTCCATTAGGATTTATGGATATATTGTTTAGCTAGAATAAACATTATGGATGTTTGGTTTGAGGGGGAGTTATTCAAGTTGTTTTATGTTTCTTGCAGTTGGTAGTTGAGCAAGACTTGTGTTCTAGATGGTTTGAGACATATGTTGATTAATTTGGTGAGCTCAAGTTGTGAAGTCAAAGGGGGAGCTTGGTAGTTCTAAGTTCTTATTCAATGTTTTAGAGTAGTTTCCAAAAAAGGATAATGAGTGTTTCCAAATGGAATTTTTTGGAATACCCTTTATCATTAATGTCAAAGGGGGAGAAAGTTCAAGAAGGGAGGTTGACCAGATTGGGGAAGATGAGAATGATCAGATTGAAGAATTTTTTACCATCAATGACAAAGGGGAGTTTGTTGAGAAGTGTTATCATTTATTTCAAGGTGCTCTGGTGAAGATGCATGATAAATGGTCCTTAATGTATGAGCTTGTGTACTTGATATGATAAGGAATCCATGTGACAAGGGAGAATTTGAAGGCAACCTAATGTCTCTTCTATTGAGAGAGAATTTGAAAGAAACCTAATGAATATTATGTTGTTTGATGTCAAGTTTGATGTAAATATTTTTTTATATATGTGAAAATTCTATCTCAAGAGTGTTCTTAGTTGATATCATTGAGGTAAGTATATTTGAGTATTAGTTCTTGAGTACAAGGTGTCTTAAGAAGCTTAGTCTAGACCCTATGAGAAGGTGTGCATAGTGAAGTTTGGTAAATTAAGTATGTGAAATAATTTAATTAAAATATAGATACATTAAAAAGTGTTTCAAGGTTAGTTGTCAATTTTTAAGTGCTTATGAAGCTTAGACATGGCACTAGTCATCGTATGTAAACACCTTGTGAGAAGGAATGAGTATGATGGCTTGGTGACATGAGTGAACATAGGCATGAGTGGTTGTATTAAGCTTATTTATAATTTATATTAAGAAATTAAGTACTCATGAGAGTTTCAAGGTGAGCCTACAAGGGTAGGACCTATAGATCAAGTTTACAACTAGACCACTTCTAGACCCTACTTGGTCAAATGAGGTATAATGGTCTATTTTCAAGGCATATAAAGGATGAATTTATATGTTTAATAATTATATAGGTTGATTAATATTTTATTTAATTGGATATAACATGTAAAGAGACATGAATGTTAGTTCTAAGGCCTAATATGATTTGCAGGACAAGGTCTAAAGAGCAAAGAAAGAGAGTGTGGCCTAATGAGGGGTCATAATAATATTTAAAGGTGTTTTAGATCTTATGATATTTTTTATAGATAATTTATGTTGTTTAAATTATGTTCAAATATTTTAAGATCATAGTTTGAAGGATAATTCATGAAAAGTGGGTTTTTAGGTCTCTTGAGTGCATAAAATGAAGGGTTCTCAACCCAAGAAGGATTTTATTGTGCTCATTATCTCATCAAAACTCTGCATGGGAAAATAATTTATTCATGTTATATGGGTAAGGGTCATAACTAAAAATTACAAGCATTTGTTTTTAGATTGAGAGGTTATGCTTTATGAATGATTATTAAGAATGGAAACAAGTTTAAATCCTCTTAGAACCCTAATAAGGACCTAATGTTGAAGATGTTGATCAAAAATGTCCAAAATGGTTTGGGATACTTAGGTAAAATATTAGATGTTGTATTAAACTCTCTCAATCACCTCTAGGTATTACTTATTTTTTAGGTGTGTGAGTATAACCTATAATAAATTACTAATTCCTTAGAGATTTATTACAGTAGTCAGAGTTGACCAATTCAAAGTATGAAAATGAATGGTGGATGATGTTTGAGACTCATTTTACATGTCCATGAAGGTTTTTGGGCATATTATATCCCTCAATTATGTTAAATTGGTCACCCAAGTTAGCCAATTGTTAAAAGACCTAATGGCAGAAATAGTGAAAAACCTAGGTAGCAGTGAGAAGGTGATTAGGAATGTGTTATCATGATATAGTGATAAAACCAAGTTTATGTAAAATTTTTTTAATAATTTTAATACATTTTAAAGTTTGGTATAATTTTTTGAATTTAGGTTTTATATTGAAAAAGTTACTCACAATTTGACCTATCTAGTGCAGATAAGATAGTGAGATACAAGGTCATGAGATTGGTCGACAAGACCAATATTTTCCATTTGACCATATTAAATTTATTTATAATAATGGTATAATGATCTCATAGGATCACTTTCATTTATTTTAATTCTTTTTAAATGGTCATACAAGTGTGTAAGGTCATTGTCATCATGATTGTGCTTTAAGGTAAATTGGCAGTTCTAGGTAAGCAAGTTATAGTGATGAGTTTGAGGCTTTATGCCCTGAGTTGAAGTATATAATGCACATGGTGTTGTTTTTATTGAATTTTATGTGTTATAAATTATTTTAATAAGGTTTTATATTTAATGTAATTTTTTTAAATGTTCAATCCAAAATGGCTTGTCTGGTTCTAGTTTGACTGTGTGTAGTGAGGTCAAAAGATTGGTCTACAAGACCGATATTTGACATTAGATGTTATGATTTTTGTATTTGATATTGGTCTAGATACGTTAAATGATTTTAAATTATCATTGATCATGGGAAGTGTTCTTTCAAGTTTTTAAGATTAATTTGTTCATGACTAGGTTTTGGAGTGTTTTGGGAGTTCTAAGTGGGCTATTTATAGAGAAGTGTTTGATTCCTTTTGCCCTAAGTTGTGAAGACTGAATCACATGGTGAATTTTTCAAGTTCATGAATTTTTTTTTCATTCTATTTATTTCCATGTTTTTTTATCTC
Source organism: Torreya grandis (assembly GCA_037957365.1). Lineage (NCBI taxonomy): Eukaryota > Viridiplantae > Streptophyta > Pinopsida > Cupressales > Taxaceae > Torreya > Torreya grandis. Next base: position 603,928 of record JARHVA010002256.1, on the reverse strand, counting down.
ATTTTTTTTTATCTTCAGTAGTTCAAGATAGACTTTCTGGGTATGCACAAGCCTAATTGTGAATAGTACTAATGGTGTGCTTCAAGTGGTGGTTGGCTCTAAAAAGAGGCATGGATCTAAGATGATTTTAATAGGGATATATCCAAATATAATATGAATTTTTCTATCATGTGTATATTTTTAAAGTGTTCCAAGGAGATCAAAGGGTAATGGGTGCTAATGAAGGCCTAATTAAATTAGGTATTCTTAAGGCCTAAAAGAGGATTTAGTATTTCAAGTTGTGGAATACATATTGTAATGATTGATTCATGTGCGAAAGACATATTTAAATGGTAACATAAGTGTTTAATTATGTATGGATGACCAATATGGATATGATCAAGAGACTTGTATAAATACAAGGCAGTTTTAGGCATATTTAGGAGTGTATGAGTGTATACGTATGATATAGCACATTGTTGAGTAGAAGGTCTTGTAGACCATCAAAGGAGTGTAAAATATTATTCATGCATAACTTAAAATGTGTCTATATATAAATATCAAGGTCATATTACCTAATTTATCTCAAAGAGACCTAATTAAGTGAAGAAGCCTAGAAGGTAGTTTGAGAGGGATAAAATACTGAGAAGAGATAAAGAAGGTGATCACCTTATATTATGTGAGTAACAAAGTTTTCTAAAGGTTATAAAAAGTTTCAAATGGCTGATTTGGTGCTAAATCATCTAGAGGGTTGGTGCCTCCTTACAACTTGGTGTTTACTAAATTCTAGCTGGGCTGGTGCTTAGCTAGTTGGGGTTAGTGCTCCATGTGAATTTAGTGATTCACTAAACTTATTTTCTGTTTTATATGACTTTAGTCTATTTCTAGGGATTAGTGTGTTTTCTTTCCCTTGAGGATTTCCCACATATATGATGTGTTTTCTTGCGTCAGCTTGTTTCATTCTTTTATGGTTGATTGCTTATGCATTACTTGATCTATATGTTGATATGATGGTTCATGTATGCTAAGTAGGAGTTTAAAGAAAGTTTTTTAATAGATTGATTCATCCCACCTCAGTCATTTTACTTCTAAAAAAATGTTGATATAATCTAACATTTTTTGCATAGGTTTAACACAATATCATTCCAAATCAACTTTGTTTTCTCTGTGTAGGTATTTTCCAAATATAGGTCACTAGATCTATCAACTCAACACAGTTCTATTCTTAAACCATAAGATTGTGGACTTCATCAACCTAGTAAACTATGTTCATAATTATCTTTTTCAGCATATAGTTTTATAGACTTAATCAAACCAGTCAACTCTATTCACAGATTATTTTTATCACACAAGTTTTGTAGACTTCATTAACCCAATTGACTCTATTCATAGAATATAAAAGTCAACATTTGAGAAACATAACATAAAACATTTCAAACTAAGCATCTTAAAAATTATCAATATTCATTCTTACCTTCTCTATTATTTATATTTTTCATTTATAATCCTATTTTTTATAGTTTTTAGTCTATAAAACTACAACCCTCTAGTGAACTAGGTCAACTAACTCGACATAATTATGTAACCTGTCTTCTCTCTAGTATACTCAATCGACTTGTTGGACTGTGTTCTTTTGGATCTTGCTTCTAAAAAATATTAGTAACCTTGTCAAATATATTCTATATTATTTTCATATAGTGTCACCTAAACCAAATCTATAATCTTCATAAATAAAGGAAATAACCTATCTTACTAGTAATTGATTCACTTTTCATTTTAGTTGCTTTTATTCTTAAATTAACAAACATAGACTAATTAAGTGGTTTTAAATTTACCAATTTAGTCACCCTATTTTTTTCTCTTTTGCACACACTTCCAAATTACTTAACACTAAAATTCATTAAACATTTTTCTTCCCAAGGTCTACTTATTTGGATTTCATCACCAAGGGTGAAGTCGATTTGGTTTTTTGTCCAAGTTAAACATGTGGTTGATGGTATATATCAAAAAATCACCTAACACACTTTTTTTAATTGGATTATGAAGTGAGGGGGTATGCCCCAATACCAAGCTAGTACCATCACCAATAATATCCCTTTCAGCCTAAACTACCTAAAACTATCCATTAATTATTTTCTAGTTCCTTCTTACAGCAAACTCCCTATCACATTAATTTCAAAATTTATAATAACTTAAAAACATACAAAAATGACCAATTAGCTTAGAATTTACATTCAAGTTTATTACTTTTTCTTTACCCATTATATTTTATATTATAAAATTTGTACTAGTCAACATTAGTATAAGGTTTGTGTTGTGCACTAAAATTAGATCAAACACATTGATCTAATTACTTATGTTCTTCATTATATTTGCTTAACTATTATCTTAAAAAAATAATACTTATTTTTAGAACACAATCATGCCTATCAACATAGTCTCTTATAGAATATTAGTTTTGTTTACCCTCAGTACACAATCACCTTATATGATTGTGTATCTTTTTTATCCTATTCAGTTTCCCCATCTACAGTAGATAGTTGACCTGTCTATGTATCTTGTTATCCTACCTTAGTTTTACCATCTAAAAAATAGAGTCAAGCAATTTGACTGTGTATTTTGCATCCTATTATGTTAACCTTTCCCACAGACTCTATCGACCCTATCAATGTTGTACCTCTTGGCTGATATTATTATGTGTTTGGTTGACTCTATCCCTATTTTTCCTCCTTAATTATTGATTTTATATTCTTCCTTAAATCATCATTAAATATCATATCATAATATTTTTGGAAAACACAAATCCATTTAGATGTTGTAGAGGATGTTCTTTTCTTCCTACCTTCACTACCTAAGATGATCTTCACTCTTAGAGCACCTTTTCTCATCCCTCATCTTTGGAATATAATATGGTCCAAATCACTCCAACATATGAGATTTATGGATTATATACATTCTATACTTCTCAATATAATTCTCACTTTATGGCACTTACTATATTATGGGGACAATTGGCACTAGCCTAACAAGTAACCCCATAGGAAACCTTGTCAACACCAATAGCCTACCTCCTACCAATATTCCACCTAGTAACCCTCCCCCTAATAACAATTTATTTAATCCCTCTCCTAATAATCCTCCTCCTAAAACTAACCCATCAATTTATATAACTCAAATTCTTGCATAAATAGTGCAAAAAATGAACATCATGCAAACATATAATACCTCTCAAATGATGCAACTATAACATCATTTGATAAACATGGATAATTAGCCTCCTAATATTCTTCCCCAAAATAAAAATTTCATCCCTTCATCTCTTAAATATGTCATGGGAATATCATTCCCCAACCTATTATGCATAACAAAATGCTTCAACACATTCAAAACAAACCTTTAGCCCCCTTCATTGTATCTATTGATATTGGTAATATATCTCCAACTATTAAATATGATAGGACGAAATACCGCACATTTTTTCTCAAATCATTTATTAATATTTATAAATATTGAATACAAACTAATACCTTCACCATTACCAAACTTTTAGTTAAAACCTTCACAGGTGACATATTAGAATGGTATAACCAACTTCTCCAACATTCTATATGGCAACTTGAGGATTTCATCAATCCTATAATTAAGTAATTTCAACATAATGATCTTCCCAAAAATTATTTTAGTCATTTCATAAATTCTAATTAATCCCCTATCGAATTAGCTCATGATTTTATCAAATAATGGAAATATTTGGTTCATAAATCTGATCACAACATGAATGATGATAACTTGTTCAAAATTTTCATAACTTCCTTATCAACTTCCCTCTAATACAAGGTTTGAAATTTTAATATCCAAACTTTAATCAATGGTATCGAACAAGCTAAGTGATAAGACTTTCTAATGAAATAGTTTAAACCTAACACTAAAACCATCAAGGGATTTTATAACACTTAAAAAATGTAAACTCTGGCAATACTCCTCAACCAAAATCAAGAGTAGCCAAAATAGAAAATACCCACACTTCCCATACACCATTAATTATTCAATAAATGAAACAAATTTTATCACCTTATAAACCATTCATGTATGTTAATAACCCACCTCAATGGTATGACCCTAACAAATTTTGTTGGGTTCATGTTGATATAGGTCATTCCCATGAAACATATCATGGCCTTAATAAATTTTTCATTTCTTTTATGCTAGGAGATACATTCAATCATGATGTTATGATCAAAATCCATCATCTTGATTATGTTACTGCTTCTCAAAAGAAATAAGCTTCTGAGTCTTCTTCCTCTAATAACCCCAAAAAAATCTACATCCAACCTTCAATATTCCAACAAGGATATTTGTGTGATTGATATTGACTATGATCAATACTATACCAATTCCCAATATGTGAATGTAGCTAATGTCAATTATCAATGCAAACCCATGCACAAAGATCCTATCACAAAGTCAAAGGAACTATCATTAGAATATCAACATCTCAAAGACACTACTACCACTAACCTACCTTTAGAAACCAATGAGGAACCACTTCCTCAATCTGAACCTCCAACTCCTCTCTTCCTATTAAAAATATTTTACCTTCCAAACCTCGTGTTGGTTCTTCCTCTTCAAAAACTCATTGGAATTTATTGGATGAACTTAACTCTATGCCTTACAAAATACCTCTTATGGAGTTAGTTCACACTTCTCCCTATCATCGTAAATTTCTAATGCAACAACTACAAGAAATTGAAGAACCATGTTATTTATAAGTGGAATAACCTTCTCATGAACCTCCACTAATAGAAGTTCATACCATTGAAACTATTAGTCCCTCTTCAAAACCTTCCATCGAGTTCTTTGAATAAGACATGATCAATTATGAAATTCTCATTCACACTAATGACACACCTCTTTTTATTAAAATAATCATTAATACCACCCTTATTCACAAAGTATTAGTAGATGAAGGGTCAATAATTAATGTGACATCTCTTTGGCTAATTCAACAACTTGGGTATAACAAGGATCACCTCTAGTAAACTCGTCTAACATGTCATGGATTTCACAAGACCAATCAAAAATTGGTTGGTTGTATTTGGCTCCCTCTTACTATTGGACCCAAAACTATATGCACCAAGCTCATCATTCTCAACTTACCATTATCCCATAATATACTCCTAGGTCACCCATGGACACATCACATGAGGGATATTGCCTCTTTAGGTAGCCAATGTATCAAGTTTATTCATAATGGTAAATGGTATAAACATGAGGTCAATCCTAACCCATAGAGTATTCAACTTGCCAACTCTAAATCTCAGTATCGGATTCCAACTATTCTAAGAATTAATAGTGCACCTTTACTTGAATTCATCAATATGAATCTAGATTTATAGGTCACTCTTTCTGATTTTAATGATGATGAGACAAATGATTTGCAAAACACATGTAATACTACCAAGTTTCCTCCTTACATTTTGAAGTGACTCCTTCCTTCTTTGTTACCTCATTATTTTACTATCCCTCTCATTGATGAGATCACCAATTTCCCTCCTATATGTAATGCACATGAAGCATATTATACAAAATATGATTTCACTTTTAATTATTATGGAATGGACAAGTTATTTGAAGACATTTAATCATGTCACCTCATAAATTTAGCAATCTAGGTGGATCACCTTTTGATGCTCCTTTAGAGACACAAACATATACTATCTCTCCCACCTATGATGATAAATACATCATGGCCCAAGCTCAATCATGAGACTTAGATGTTTAACACTATCAGCAAACCTTAGCTAAAATGCATGCTTTTAACCGATATGTTCATACCATTTCCATGGATATTTAGTTATAACCTGAAGGTCATGAACTTCTAGTTAATTCTCCACTTCTTGATACCCTTTGGGTTGTTGAACAAATATTACCTCTCACAAATTCATAACTTATAAAATCTTCTATACCTCTTATCACACCAGTCACTCTACCAAATCCCCTCCCTACCAATGATTCTAAATATATACCTATTATCAATCCAATTAACCTTCCTCCACAGTTTCACCTACTCAAAAGATCATCCTTGATGCCAAAGCATTAGATATATGCTAGATACATTATGAATATAATCACCATGGTAACAAAATCATTGATCTAAATTAGACATGAAATATTATGGACCTTTACCTACACTACCTAGTTATGAAGCCATACTTGAGTTACTCCATACTCGAGAACCTCAACTTCCATGGAAACATCACAAGCTTGGTAATTTTAAATGAAAGGCTCCTCATTTTAATAACTTCATTGCTAGCATCGATCCTAAAACCAATCTCATTTCTTCTCTTCCCAATGTGCCATATCATTTCCAAGATATAAATGTTATACTTAGAGAACTCACATTGACTAAGCATGATAAATTTAGTCTATTATTTGATAAATATCATGAGACTTTCACTTATTCATATGAGGACATGCTAGGTATTGACCCTGGTATCCTTATGCACAACATAGTAACATACTTAGACACTAAAGCCATTAAAAAAAAACAACAAAAATTTCCACCTAAAGTTTCCACCTTATTCCATAAATAAATTATCAAACTATTAGATGCCAAGTTTATTAAACCTATGGAGTATTCTAAATGGGTTTCAAATATTACTCCCATTTTTAAAAAAAATCATCATGGTTATTTTCATAGACATTGACTTCTATAATCTTAAACTTGTTTGTCCCAAAGAAAATTTTCCATTACCTTCAAAGATGCCATTGTAGATTCCACTACTAGATACAAAATTTTGTCACTCATGGATGATTTTTTAGGCTACAATAAAATTCACATAGCCTTTGAATACCAACACAAGATAGCATTCACTATATAATGGGGCACCTATTGCGATGTTGAAATGCCCTTTAGTCTCAAAAATACCATAGCTACCTATCAAAAGGCTATGACCCACATTTTTCATGATCTTATACATAATATTATGGAAACCTATTTGGATGACCTCATTTCCAAATTAAAAATTCGTACAACCCATCTATATAATCTAGCCATCATCTTTGATCGATTAATCAAGTATAAAATTAGACTCAACCCCTACAAGTGTGTCGTTAGAATTGCATCTGATAAATTATTAGGGTTCTTAGTATCTCTTTATAGTATTGATCTTGATCTTAATAAAATCAATGATATAGTCAACATACCCATTCCTTGCTCCATTCTAGATATTCATACTTACATTAGCAAGCTTGGGGTAATCTGATGACTCATCCTCAAAATGGCTTATTACATATACCTTATTAATTCCCTTATTAAAAAGGGTAATGCTCTAAAATGGACTAATCCTTATCAAAAGGCATTTGACAACATGAAATAATCATTTATCTATCTACCTACCCTTCAACCACCTTCCAATGATTTTCCATTCATTTTTTACACTTCTACTCCTGTATCAATTGGGATAATGCTTTCCCAACAAGATGATACTAGCAGAGAATATGTTATTTACTATATTAGTTGAAGCTTCATTAATTACAAATAATGTTATACTAAATTAGAACATGATTGCCTTTCTATCTATTTTATAGAAAAAAATCTCTATCACTACATGCTTTGTCAAACAACCCATGTCATTGTCCATTTTGACCCACTTCATCACTTTTTTCCAAAGCATTTCTACATAGATATAGAATTGGTAAGTGGATAGTTCTCTTAACAGAATTTTACCTTTGCATCATAATAAAAATATATATCAGAGGGCAAGTTATTATCGACTAACTTATAGCGGCACCCATACTATAAATCACTTTCAAGATAGTCTCCCTGATGATAACATTATCTATATTTAAGGTCTCAATCTGGATTTCTCTCTTAAATATTATTTCCATAATTTAACTATTGATTTAAAGGCAAGGAATCAAGAACTATACAGTGATGGGAGTAATCCATCCACCATAAAGTGATGGGATATATCCAACAAATATCATTCTTGATACTACTAAATCCAAATTAGTTATCAAATAGCTTCCTAAAGTCACCATCGATTTTCATGAAGACACCTAGACCCTACACTTTGATGGTGCCAAATGTCTCTAAGGAGTTGGGGTAGGTTGTATTCTACTAATCCTCATGGTAAAATAATACCTTTGGCATTTTGGTTAGCCTTTGATGTCACTAATAACATGGCAAAAAATGAAGTGTTAATATTAGACATGAAAGTAGCCCTTGACTTAAATATCCCATATCTACACACTTTGGGTGGTTCCCAACTTATCTTCCACTAGGTTAATGATGATCACCAATATAAAATCAAAAATATTATCGCTTATCATCAAATATACAAAACACTCACCAAAGATTTTGCCTATTTTACCATTGAGCCCATTTTAAGAGATTAGAACTCTATCATTGACTCTCTTGCTTCTTCAACATCCTTATTTCATCCTCATCAATTACTTAATGACTCCTAATTTCTTATTCAAATAAGAAACTCCCCATATTCTATCCAACCACAAGATTCACTCATCTATCACCTTAAGGTTATCACTATTCGACAAATCCCATGGTATTAAAACATTATCCAGTTCCTTGAACATCAAACTTATCCTCTAAACACATATTCTTATGAAAATACTAGAATTTGGAAACAAGCTATTAAATATGTCTTTTGATACAATACCCTTTATTATCATAATATAGAAGGTACCCTGATCCACTATGTAATGAAAGATGAGGTCCATCATCTCCTTAAACAAGTACATGGGTGCATTTGTGATGGTAACTGTAGTAGACATGCTACAACATACAAATGCATATGTATGAGATACTTTTAACCTACTTTAGAAAAATATGCTATTGATTTTTCTAAAAAGTGTAGTCCTTGCCAACTTCATGATGATCTAATTTATTCACCACTAGTTAAGCTCCAGATTATGAAAATTTCTTGGCCATTTTCTATATGGGGATTAGATCTCATAGGAAAATTACCTTAGTCACAAGATGGTCATGTTTTTATCATCACTGCTACTAAAGGTTTTACCAAATGGGTAGATGCCATGCCTCTTATTAATGTCATAGGAACCACTATTTCTAAATTTATCCTTAACCAAATCATTTATCATTTTAGAGTTCCCCATACTATCATTTTTTATAGTGGTATAAATTTCAAGAACAAGGACATGAAGCAGTTGTGTGCTAAATTTAAAATATCCCAAAAATTCTCCACACCTTACCATCCAAAATGTAATTACCAAGATAAGGCCACTAATTCTCAATAAAATCCTCTAAAATACCATTTAATAAACCCACACTGATTGGCATCTTCATTTATATCCTTTACTTTGGGCTTATCATACTAGCATATGTATTGCCACTAGGGAAACACCATTATCACTAGTCTATGGTTATGAGTTTGTCTTACCATTAGAATTTGAGCTTCCCTCATTATGTATATCTCTTCACAGTATCATTCTTGATAAATAAATACATGAATATTGCCTTTATGCTCTCAATTTTCTTAATGAATACTATATAGTCGCTATTTAACATAGCCACCAATATAAGGCTTGTATCTCCAATCAACATAATAAAAAGGTTAAAGTCCACACTTTACTATTGGTTATTTAATCCTTAAGTTAGACTATATCCATGATAAATAAGTCAAATATGCCCAAAAATGGTGGGGCCCTTATTTAGTGAAAGACATTCTTGGTCATAATACCTATTGCCTCCAAACTAATGAAAGCCATGTTTTCAAAAAACACACTAATGCTTAATTATTGAATAAATATGTTTCTTAGATATTTCCTTTCTTATCATCTTTCTATATGTTGTCCTACTAACACTTATTATAGGATTTATACATGAATCTCACCCTCTGCAACAATTTATCTTTACACAAACCTTAGTTCCTTCCCTTAGTCCTTTGGTTTTTTTCTCTCATGAGTTGCATTATTATACCATGGATAGGACCCAGTTTTCCTCATGAATCCACTTAACTTTAATTTATTATTCCTATCAAATTTGTAAATTTCCAATGTTTTTTTCACCCTCTTGGGTTTCTCTTTTGTGAGTTGCAATGTAAGACCGTGGATAGGACCAAGCCCTCCTCATAAATACCATTCTTAACATTTTATTTTCCCATACTATGTTCACCTTCTTGGGTTTTTATATTATGAGTTTTATTGTAAGACCATAGATAGGACCAAGCTCTCCTCATAAAATTACCATTTTATTTCAAAATGCCTTTACTAAAACAAGTATTCATTTTCTAGAATGTTAAGAAGTAGCTACAAGTTTATGGTCCCATATTCTCAGCTTCAATTTTTTTTTTTTTAAAACTTGCACAACAAATAATGTTAGCATGTTTCCTTACATTTCCATACATTCTTATGATAAGGAATCATACTTACCTATCATTATATCCCTTTTCACATTGTCACATTTTTTACAATTTGAAGTAATTCAAATTATTTCATGTTCATTCCTCTTGATTTCCTTTACTTTCATTCAAATTTAAATAAAATAAGGTCAAAGTCAAGATAACATTTTTATTTCACATGAATTAACAATACTCTTAGACACCATGCTCTTTAAGTTATCTTTATTAGTAACCAAGTCCCAAGTTTTCAAATGATAGTCATTATTATTGGAAATATTTATTAAGAGGGGAGGGGTGAATTAGTATAAAATAATGCACATTCAATTCTAAAACCATTCCATCATACATCAACTTGATCTAGCAACATAAACATGAAAGTACATACATCCAAAGCAAGAACAAGAGCATACATCATAAGAACACATCATTTATGTGGTAAACCCTTATGGGGGATAAAACCCACTGAACCTTGAAATATGGAATACAATCCTATAAATACAACATTCAACATTTAGACTATCACCAACTGATCAAGGAGCACCCACCCCTCATTTTAGTCAAGCACCCACTTAACCTCTAGCTAGCTCCAACCAGAAAGGAGGCTACAACCCCCTAGGAAACCAAGAACCAACTCAAATACCTCTAATATAATCTCCACCTCTGATCTGATGTCAAACACACTTGATTATGGACTCTTATTTCTTCCACTCTTTACCCCTCAATCTCTCTCTGAAACAACTTCTAGGGCTTACTCACTCAAACTACCTCTTCTAGGCTTATTAGGTCTAATGACCTATATATTCACCTTCATCACCATGATAAAATAATCATGTTTGATATTATTCACTCTATAATGGTCCTTAATTACATGTTCCTTCTCTTTCAAAGGTTCTCTCCTTTTCTTGGCTCACCACTTTCACAACAACCTCAAATAGGCCAATTAGGCCTAGTATTTATACCACTCTATTGGTCTAACCCATCTTGGTCAGCCAAGATGATTTTCATACTTTAGCCATACTTAAAATAGGTTCATACATATGTTACATATGATAACCATATTCTTCATAGGTTGGTCATTACCTCCTTAGCCTCAAACCACCATTAGGCCTTAATGAGACCTTAAAACAATTAGGCCTACTTACTCACACGTTACAACTTGGACTCCTTGGTCTACATTCATCCTTTATTAATGTTTAAAAAAAACTAAAACCTATCACCAATATACCATATCTAACTCCCACAAAGTTCCATGCCACCTAGAACTCAAACTCACACTTTGAACCTAGAAATTAGGTCTCCTCACTCTTTTAGGCTTCATACACAGAAAACACTATCATAAAGTACTAAGGCATACAATTTTTTTTATCAAAAAACCACCTAAAAATCACATGGATAAATTCTCCATGACTTCATAAACAAAACCAAATCCATTTGGTTTCACTATTCAAGCTCTAAGCATCCAAAAACACCCCTGTCACAGGCTCATTCAATTTTGGTAAAACATGATCAAATTATAGTAAATTATTTTGACTCTCCAAACCTGATTAGGGAAATAACATGATATAAAATACCTTATTATGAACCTTTGATACTTTTACAACATCTCCATACTCATTTGTTTCTTCAACTCTGCTCAACTAGCTTCTAACTCATTCCTTCAAAATGACCACTCAGACTGCCTATGGATTTCATAAACATAGTCATATAAATGTTATTATTTAGAACATGAAAGGACACTTTCATAACATATAATCCATATTTATATATTTTATTTTATCTATATATCACTCTAAATTAGATATTTCTCTTGTTCTAGTAGTATTCATTGGTCTAACAGAGTAATTCCTCAGATCACTATCTCATAGTTTTCACTATTTAGACAAGCCACTTTGAAAGCACTATTTCAACCATGTATGAGTAACATCACCAATTTATAATAAATTTAACATAGGTAATAGGTCTTTAAAAAATACCTTAAGTCATTTTATTCATCTCTACTCACCTGAAACACTTCTATAAACACATATTCATTTTCCCTGGATATGTTCACTGTTTTCATCATTTATCTTTTAGCGACTAGAAAACTTGAATCATAAAAATGATTGAAATAGAGGATTAATCATGCCCAAATGACTTCATGTACTTGAATAATTATTATCTATCTTTAACCTCCATCCACTTTTAAATGTTGACTCAGTCAACCCTTCTTGTAGCATTAATTTCTCTAGAAACAAGCTTCTGTTTATGTCTATTACTCACTACCCTGACACATCACTACCACCTAGAGGTTCCTAAAGGAGTAATCTACACCTTTAAATAGTTAACATTGGTTAACCAAACCGTTCTGGTCCATATTCAACAATGTTTCTCTAATTGGGTCATTATAAGGGTTTATATGAGGATTTTGACCAGTTTAAATTCTTAATGAATGTTTATAAAGATCTATCCCTAAATCCACTTCAAAATACTTGTAAATCATTCTTAGGTAAATTTTCCACATTTCCAAAAATTCTTAATTCACCATGAAAACTTTACATGTGTCAATGAGCAACTAAAATTTCTTCTCGAGCTAGGAATCCTTCATTCTGCATGTACAATTTTCCTTCCAACATTTTTTCTTATTATCTCTTCCTCCTTAGAACCTAAAACTAGGTCAAAAAATTTGAATTAACCTATCACACCTCATTTAATGCATACATGAGATTTTTTATCTTGGAATCTCACCTTGACCTTCAATTTGGACCCACTAGGTTACTATGCACATTAGGTCTAGGACTATAAGTCAAACTAGGATATAGAAAGCACTTGGATCTTAATATTAATGATCTCAAATCATCATAAATAAGTCATATGTACTCATTCCATGATTTACATCTTCCCTCTATGTTCTCCCAAGTCTCAACAAGCTCAACATACTAGACTACCAAGCCTATGTCATTACACAAGGCTATCAAGCCTATGCCAACCCATAGTTCACATACTTGTCTACTCTCATTGACCTTAAACAACATCAATAATTATATATAAAACATGATAATCCTTAAACAATGCTTACCTTAGCTCATATGCATCCAAACCTACCTTGCATAACTTTAGGCTCAAACTCATCACCATCATGCCATCACAACTTTATCATTACCTTTGGCATTAATGTATACATTAAATTAATGACAAAACACTTACAAATAATTTCCCCTTTTCATTTATGGAAACCTCTTCTTCTCCTTCTCCCCCTTTGCCATTAATGACAAACTGGACATTTTCTCCTCTCGAGTTCATCAATACATTCCTTTGATCCTAGGACCTGATCACTTGAAAATATCCTCCTTTGTTCATGCATGAAGATTTAATACCTCATCAAAACACATGAATTGGTTTGATAAATTCATCATATCAACCTTTTGTGACATGTCTCTTGAGTTCACATTTGTAGCATATTTCTCTATATATCCAACATGACTAGAATATTTCACATATTCTTCCCCTCACATCATGAATAGTTCTCCATGTCACTCAAGCTAACTGAGTTATCTCCCCCTAACTCTATTCTCCATCTGGAAATATTCATACTTCAACAAGTTTCTTTAATAAAAAAAATGATATTCAATGACCCATACTACCCTTACATTACCAATAGGTCTCATGGAGACCTAATCAACATAGATCCACTCCTTCTTACTCACAACTATATTCTTGGTTTACTTTGAACATCTAAGATAATAAATAATAACTCCCATATGATCCCTAATCCATTAATTATCTATCCTTCAAACATCACAAGCCATTAAGGCTCAAACCATGGTAGGACATCTTCTCAGCCAAACACATAGTCAGACTAGGTCTGAGAGACCTCATAAATTGTATCAAACCTCTAAAAGCCATATTGTAAGTATGAAAACATGTTTCCAAACATATAAATATTCTTACCAGATCATCTTATTCTCATGGAGCAACTCAACCTCATGACTAAGAGCAACTAGGCAACTTTGCATGTCATAATTTTGAAACTTTGTCTTTATACAAACAAGACCTAGTCTAATAGATCAAATCATCAGAATGTTGTGAGTTCATTTATGTCTTCAAAAACATGATAATAGGGCCTCTTATAACCATATTATATCATTAACACATCACTAGACTCATTTTACATAATTATCATACCTTCAAGAGTATTCAACAATAACTTTTGTAAATACCTATTCTAATTTTTGCCATTATAAACAAACTTTGCATTCAACCATGCATCACAAATAACTAAAGGAAACATTTCATACCATACACATAATGAAAAAATATATAAATATTCCATAATATATCCATTAGCATCAAGAACATTCCTATTAGGGTCTGAGGACACCAAACCCTCATATCATAGTCTTTCAAGAATTAGGCATGTTCCTTATATCAAAAACCAAATTAATCTTGCATAGTGCACATGTAGGTGTATTATGACCTTGAGGTCATCTCCAAATTCTTATGTCAAACACTTTGAGTGAAAAAATATTCTAAAACAACTCACCTATCAACCTTTTTCTATCAACAACAGAGACCTTCACACACAGTCACCTTTCATGAAGATTTTCTTTACTCAAATGAACATATTCAGATTTCTCTCAGAGCATGGATTAGTACTATGATGAGTTAAAAGCATCATCCAATTATTATAACATTAAAACCATATCATTATATGATCTCTAATCCTCTTTTTCTCAAACTAGGTTCATCATTTCAAACACATATTGTAAACTTTGACTTTGACCTACATTTATTGCACCTATACAAATGGTTAAAATTTATAATCACCTTGGAGGTCTTCTACACTGAGTCCTTAAAATTTACTTATTACCTCACCTTGATCTAACTTCATCTATGACTTATACAATACATTCTTTGAAAATTGGTTTTCTTCACAAATTTGAATTTTCAAATCCCAATGGTCATATTTTTACACAAAATTGGCTATGGAAAATAGTGAAATATACTTGGAAGGCCAACTTTGAACCACCATAACTTTTGATCGGATTCATTTCAAGACTTGATATTTAAAACATAAGAAGTAGGCATAGACCTAAACAAATAAATGTGAACATTTAATTTTGACACCTTCACATGTGCATATTATAATGTCATGAATTTGTCTACTTGACCTAATTTGACAAGAGAACAAGGATGAACCAGGCAACCATAAAAGCATTTTAAAGTCTTCCTATCACCTCCAAACATTCTTGACACATCATATGACCTATCGTATCATCTTCCATTCTCTCCATGATTTTTACTACTATCATACACTCATAAAACATCCATATGACCTTGATCAACCATCACTCGCTTCCTTGCATGATGAATGCCTCTATGAAGCTTAGATAAAGACACATTCACTCATGTAGATATGTGAAACCAGGAGACCCCCAGTCCTTCACTTATTATTTGAACCTCATGATCCTCTTCTTTATTTGAAACTCTTTATCCTTGATAACATCTTCCTTTTTCTCTTTTATCTAAGTAGAATCATAGACATTTTACATAATCCTCTGGGAATTGACAACACATGTAGGTGAAAGATTTTATTTACATTCCTTAGCAAAAATACCATCTTGTATCTTAGGTTCATCTTGATCAATCTTAACTATATTATGTCTCCATAACTAGATTAGCCTTTTTTCATATATCTTACAAGCTCCATACACCTCATTTTGCTTTGAGAACACATTCAACCTATTTTTGCAATATCGAGCTATGTGGCCACCTTTATGACATCTGAAACAAACCAAATCATTCAAACCTTTTGCTTGATTCTGATAATTATCTTTCTTTTACTTATTTATTCTTCTCATACAGTCTCTTGCCTTATGACCAATAAGATGACATGAATAGTAATGGCTATTAAAAGACTTGACATACCTAAAAACACTTATTTGCCTAATGGACATATTCCCTTTGTTCTTGACCTAATCTGATTTGTCACAACCTTTAAATTAATTTATCATTTTGACACTAATCTTCTCATGCTCATATTTTATGAAAACCAATTTTGCCTTCATTTGGTTACACTCTTCTTCTTTTGATCTTAAACTCGCATTAGCAATCTCCACATATTCCTTAAGACCTTGAATAGTCAATTTATATTCTTTGACAATATCACTCATTATTTCAAAATTGATTTTAAGCTAACTCACTTTGTCTTCATGTTATCTAAAGTACTTGAATTATTCTCTAAGGTTCTTGATCATTACCCTCAACTCTTGATTCTCTTTGTTAGATGCTTAGCCATCTTATGCCACTTAGAATCTCCCTTAAGGCTGTTAGACCTTTTTCAAAGGGCTTGGATCTGATAAAAATTATTGGAATTAGATACTAAGAGGGGGGTGAATCATTATACAACAATTCACATTCAATTACAAAACCATTCCATCATACATCAACTTGATCTAGCAACATAAACATGAAAGCACATACATCTAAAGCATGAACAAGAGCATACATCATATTAACACATCATCTATATGGGAAAACCTCATAGGGGATAAAACCCACTTAAATTTACAAGATGGAATATATTCATATAAATTCAATACTCAGCATTTATACCAGCACCAACTGATCAAATATCACCCACCCCTCAATTTAGTCAAGCACCCACTTGACCTTTAGCTAGATCCAACCAACAAAGAGGCTACAACTCCCTTGGAAAATAAGCATAAACTCAACTACCTTTGATATTATCTACACCTTTTATCTGATGTAAAACACACCTAATGATGGACTTTTATTGTTTGCACTCTTCACCCATCAATCTCTCTCTCAAACAACCTCTAGGGCTTACTCAAATTGCCTCTTCTAGGATTAGTAGGTCTAATGGCCTATGTGTTCACCTTCATCACCTTGATCAAATAATCATGTATGATATTATTCACTCTCTAATGGTACTCAATGACATGTACCTTCTCTTTCAAATGTTTTTTCCTTTGTTTGGCTCAACACTTTCACAACCACCTCAAATGGGCCAATTAGGCCTAGTATTTATACCACTCTCTTAGTCTAACCCATCTTAGTCAGCCAAGATGATTTTCATAATTGAAAAATAATTAAAATATATTCATGCACACATTAAATATGGTAACCATGCTCTTCATATGTCGGTCATTAGCTCATTATCCCCAAACCACCATTAGACCTTGGTAAGACCTTAAAGCAATTAGGCCCACTTACTCACACGTTACAACTTGGACTCCTTGGTCCACCTTCATCCTTAATAAATGATTAAAACATATAAAACCTATCACCAATATACCATTTCTCACTCTTAAAAAGGTCCATGCCACCTGTAACTCAAACTCACACCTTGAACCTAATAATTAAGTCTCATCTCTCTTTTAGGATTCAAACATAGAAAACACTATCATAAAGAATTGAGACATACAATTTTTTAATAAAATAACCACATAAAAAAATAACATAGATAGGTTCTCCATAAATTTAAAAACAACACCAAATCCATTTGGTTTCACTACTCAGCCTCCAAGCATCCAAAAACACCTCTGTCACAAGCTCACTTAATTGTGGTAAAACACAGTGAAATTATAGTCAAGTATTTTGACTCTCCAAACCTGATTAGGGACATAATATGATATAAAATACCTTATTATAAACATTTTAGTCTTTTATAACATCTCTATACTCATTTTTTTCTTTAACACTACTCAAATAGCTTCTAACTCATTCCTTCAAAATGACCACTCAGACTACCTATGGCTTTCATAAACATAGTCATATAGATGTTCTTGTTTAGTACATAAAAGAACACTTTCATAACATATAATCCATATTCATAGATTATATTTTATCTCTATATCACTCTCAATGATATAGTTATCTTGTTTAGTAGCATCCATTAGTCTAACAGACCAATTCCTCATATCATTATCTCACAATTTTCACTATTTAGACAAGACACTTTGAAAGCACTATTTCACCTATGTATGAGAAACATCACTAATTTTAAATCAATTTAACATAAGTAATATGTCTTTAAAAAATACCCAAACTCATTTTATTCATCCTTACTCACTTGGAACACTTATCTAAACACATATTCAATCTACCTGGATATTATTCATTGTTTTCATCATTTGTCTTCTAGTGACTAACAAACTTGAATCATCAAAATGATTAACACATATGATTAATCATACCCAAATTACTTAATTTAATTTTATAATAATTCTTTTTATTTAACGTCCATCCACTTGCAAATGTTGACTCAATCAACCCTTCTTGTAGCATCGATTTCTCTAGAAATAAGCTTCTTTTTATGTCTACTGCTCACTGCCCTGACACACCACTACCACTTGGAGGTGCCTAAAGGAGTATTATACACATTTAAATAGTAAAACATGGTCAACCCAACCATTCTGGGCCATATTTAATAAGATTTCTCTAATCAGGTCACTATAAGGGTTTATAAGAGGGTTTTGACTAGTTTACATTCTTAACAAATGTTCATAAAGGTTTGTCCCTCAATCCACTAAAAAATACTTATAAATACTTCTTATGTCAATTTTTCACCTTTCCCAAATGTATTAGGTTATCATGCAAACTTTACATGTGTCAATGAGCAACTAAACTTTCTTCTCAAGCTAGGAATCCTTCATTCTACATGTACAAGTGTCCTTCCAACATTGTTTCTTGTTATCTCTTCCTCTTTATAACCTAAAAATTTTTAAAAAAAATTTAAATAACCTATCACACCTCATTAAATTCATACATGAGATTTTTTATCTTGGAATCTCAACTTGACCTTCAATTTGGACCTCACTAGGTCACTATGCACATTAGGTCTAGGACTATAAGTCAAACTTGGACATAGAAAGTACTTAGATCCTACTATTAATGATCTAAAATAATCATCAACATGTCATATTAACTCATTCTATGCTCTAAATATACCCTTAATGTTCTCCTTAGTCTCAATAAGTCCAACATACTAGGCTACCAAGCCTATGTCACTACACAAGGCTATCAATCTATGCCAACCCACAGTTCACATACTTGTATACTCTCCTTGAGTTTAAAAAACATCAATCATTCTAGATAAAATATTATAGGCCTAAAATAATGCTTACCTTATCTCATATGCATCCAAACTTGTCTTACACAACTTTAGGCTCAAACTCATCACCATCATGACATCACCACTTTTTCATTACCTTTGACATCAATGTATACATGACATCAATGAAAACACACTTTCCAATAATTATTAACACCCATGTTTGGTTCTTTGAATCCTTATGGATGATGAATAGAAAAAGACATCAAAATTTAAAACTCAAATCATTTAAAACAAAAGGCAATGATCAAAAAGGCAACATACAAATTTAAAATCCATAATCACACTAAAATATATGATCTATACCACATCTCCTATCTCCAATCAAAGTTCAAACTCTAAATTTGGACTCATGATAGAGCTAATGACCATTGGAGTGTAGTAGGATAGTAGATTGGAATAGGGAATTCAAAATAATTTATCAGTACTACCTAATTTTTCACATAAGTATCCAATCTTCATAGTAGACCAATAGCTCTATAAGGGGTCATGAAGAGTAGGGAGCATGTTTTTGTAATGTAGGTCCATTTTACTTTTCATGCATATATCCTTCATGGGATGATATTCACACTTCACGTAATGACCTAAGATTTGTGTGGTTAGGAGACATTCTTCAGAGTCCTTAATGTCGAAAGTCCTCTTGTTTTGACAAACCTAATTATAATTATCTTAACTTAGATAAAGAGTTTATATACCTTGACTTATCCTTATTTCCCCCCACCACCTAGTTCATTTCCCCTCCTTGGCAAGCAATTTTGATTCTAAATCTATTTCCCCACTTCTATATTCCTTCTTTTTCACATCTTAAAAACATGCTAGCACTACTTTATTTCATTTTTATTTATCTTTTGAACAAACCAACATGCTTGAGTGACTATGGATTCTTTTCTTTATACCACTACTTTCCATTTATATAATTGCCTTAGTTTATTTTAAAATCTTTTAATTCTCCTTTTTAAAATAATTACATTCATTTCTATGTTTTTGTTGTACCTCCTTTTTTGGACAACTGCATCCATTTCTATATTTTGTCTACTTCCTTTTTTTAGAAAATTGCATGTATTTATATTATGATGTACTTTTTCCATTATTTAGTGAGTTTATCTTGTTACTTCTCACATACCAATGTTATTTTCCCTTTCATGTATTTTTTCCATTGATGATTGTGTAAGGATTATTACTACCCACTCATCAATGTTGTGTTACCATTGCTTGCCCATCTGTGTTTAAGTAAGGATTGTTATTGCTTTCACATTGATGTTTGATTACCATTTTTTTAATTGTATCCTTATTTTGACTTTGTTTTTTTACCTTTCTTACTTAATATTTACTTGTTTGAGTTTTTCAATCATTTAGTAGCCTTGGATTTTTGGTTACCCGATTTACTTTAAATTTGACTTGGTCATTTGGTCCTAACTTAGCATTTATCACACTAGCTTACCAAATTTCTAATTAGGTCATTTGTACACACTTTAGTTATCTTGGCTTTCTTATGTTTGTTAATTTTTTCTCTTTATTTTTGTATCCTTGGGTTTATCCAAAGCAGTCTATGTGCCCTCCATGATCATAAATACAAACACAATAAACAACCATCCAGTGTTAAAGCTATGTCAAGGTACACATAAATTACTTGTTTATTTTATTTATTTCATTTCAACCATTTACTTTCACTTTTTCCATGCTTTAAAATACTACAATTTATTTATCTTCAGTGTTATGTGTTACTATGGTCTTTTCCCAAAGCACCATCCCATGTTATACCTGAGTGACACATGATGAGCTTCTTTTTTGGGATATGTATACACATAATATTTTCAAACTTTATCAATTACTGATGTTTTCTATCTTGTATGAATCCATCGAGTCTCAATCTCTTTGAGTACACACCTTAAAGGGTGCACCAGGAAATAGGTGGGAAGACTATTAGTGCTTTGCAATATTTTTATCCCTTATACCACCACTTGAAATCAGCACAACCTTTTCATAAGCTTTGACACCTCCCTTACACACTTATCTAAATAATTCACACCTTAAATAGCCTCTATCTAAGCCAAAAAATCTTTTTGATAGTTATTAAACAATGTTGGCCTGGGCTAACCTTGTACTTAAATTATATTAGCACATTATGGGTCTGGGTTGGCCTCATTCAACCCAAACTGGGACCTAACTTGATTTTATTAATTACATACATGGTCGATTGGGTTGACTATGTCAGCTAAACTTTTTAAAGGGTTTAGGGTTATATTAAGCTATATATACACATCATTTTCACCATTTACTAGAGAGATATAGAGTTAATTATTCATTTTCACTTCTTTTCAATCTTCTCTTCCACTATTATACTTGAGGAGTTATTACTTAGGGTTTATACTTGGATAAGCATCTTGTATTATGGAAAAGTCTTGGATGTTTTGGTCTATCTTAGTGATACTTACAAACCATAACCTCTTTCAAGGCATCTTTGGACAAGGGAGAGATTGAGTCGCGATGGGTTCATGTTCAAGGTAAGTATCTCTAACTTTATTCCTTTATTTTAGTAGATAGAAGTAACATAAGTAATGGTTTTTTAATGTATTTCTCTCTCCATGCATTAGGTTTATATCTATACATGGCTCAATTATAATTATTATATACATGTTTACTTTCATGTTTATTACCCCCATTTTGTGCCACAAGCTTTTTTGAGAACTAGGTTATATTTTACTTTACTTTGTATTTACTTTGTAAGTATAGAAAACATAGTACCTAGCTAGGGTTATTGCATGGTATTTCTTAATTAGAGGCTTTGGAATCCTCTTTATTGATGTTATTATGGTAAGATACCCCTTGGTTAAGTCTTGTGGATCTATCTTGGTCATGACCATGATTGTCTAAATGTACCAATAAATGAAAGTGTAAGTATGTTTTATCTTATCTGAGCTAGGATTGATTTGTAGATTAGTTGAATTTTTTTTTGTATATAGATTCTAATTGTGTAACTTGGATGATAAGAAAATCATCAAGAGTAGAGATGTTATATTCAATGAGAATGTCATGTACAGGGAACAGTTGTTAAAAAATAAGCAAGAAGAAGCCAATAAAGAATAGACAGTTTTGGAAGACATCACAAATAAACATGTCCAAAAGGTACCAATTGGAAATATGGAACCCCAAACTCCTATTTTGATAATATATACTAGAGAAAGTAAACCCCCTGAAAGGTTTTCTCATTATTTTAAGTATTTGTTATTTACTAATGGTGGAGAGCTAGAGAGCTATGAAGTAGTGTAGGTTGATCCCAAGGAAAAGTGGGAGAAAGCTATGGATTAGGAATATGAGAAAACAATTATGGGATTTGGTGGAGCTTCCAAAGGGAAAGAAGACATTGCAGAACATGTGGGTGTACAAGATGGAGGAAGATGGAGATAAAAATAAGTACAAGGCTAGATTGGTGGTGAAAGTTTTTACATAGAAGAAAGGTATAGATTTTGATGAAATATTTTCTCATTTTATTAAGATGACTTGAATTAGAACTATTTTGAGTTTAGTTGTAGTTGAAGATTTACATATAGAATAATTAGATGAGAAGACTACTTTCCTTCATTGGGATTTGGAGGAGGATATTTACATGGAGCAGCCACAAGGTTATGAATTCAATGGTAAGGATAATTTGGTGTGCAAACTGATGAAGAGCTTGTATGGCCTAAAGCAAGATCCAAGATAATGGTATATTAAGTTTGATATGTTTATGTCAGAATAAGATTATTTAATATGTCATTATGACCATTGTGTTTATTTTAAAATGCTAGCTATATTATCTTGTTTTTGTATATAGATGGCATGCTTGTTGTAGGATATAATATGAAAGATATTAATGTACTCAAGAAATAATTAAGTGATTCAAATATTTTACACTTTCACAATCCATATTGTTACATCAAGCTCTTTTGGAAAAAACTATGTAAAATTTTTGATGCTTGACATTTTAGATTAATTTATATGATCCTTCATCATTATTTTCTCCTAATGAAGGATCACAAAAGTTGATCTAGAATGTCAAGAATCAAAAATTATATAATTTTGTTTCCAGAAGAGATTCATATATTTAAGAAATTCTTTTGTTATGAAGTATTTAGGTACTGTTAAACTTATCCTTAGTATGAGAATATCTAGAGATAGAAAGAATCAAAAGTTGACATTATCATAGGGAGAGTACATCAATAAAGTGTTGGAGAGGTTTTGCATACAAGATGTTAAGCCATTTGAGACACCTTTGTCAGGTTTTCAAATTTAACAAAAGAATAATGTCCCAATACACCAAGATGAAAATAATCTCATATCTAAGGTGCCTTGCTCATCATTAGTTTCCAGTTTGATGTATGCAATAGTGTGTATGAGGATATACATTTCACATGTTATGGTAGTGATGAGTAGGTTCATGAGTTACCCAGGGAAGGAACATTGGAAGGCAGTCAAATGGATCCTTTATTACCTGAGAGGGACCATAGATATAATGTTGTGTTATGATGGATTGGATGTGGCATTATGAGGGTATGTTTATTTATATATGGTAGGTGATATGTATAGTAGAAGAGGTAATACATAGTATGTGTTCACAGTAGGTGGTACATTAGTCATTTGGATATCACATCTATAAAAGGTTATGGCCCTTTCAATCATAGAGGTTGAGTATGTTTCTACTATATAAGTAAGAAAGGAAATGATTTAGTTATAGAGGTTGATGGAAAATTTAGGACACAAATAAAGAAAAGGTATAATATTTAGTGACATTAAAATTGTTATCTATCTAGCAAATAACATAGCATTTCACTCCAAGATAAAACATATTTAGTTACAGTATCACTTCATTCAGATAATACTAGAGGAAGAGAAATTTGAGGTGGATAAGATCCATACTAGTGAAAATCATGTGGATATGATGACAAAAGTGATTTCAAAAGTGAAGTTGAAGTTTCAACTTCATTTGGTCTTCGTGGATGAAGAAGATCTAAGTGAGGAATTCATTCAACAGATGCAATAGAATATACATTTGTGTATATTAACTTCATGTGGGAGAATTATTGGGTGTGAAGTCACTATTCATAATAAATATTCATGATTATTATGCATAGTCACTATTCATGAGCACTAATCATATTCACTATTCATGTTGACATAGCATCTTGGTGATGTCACATCTAGGTGATGTGGTAGGAAAGTGATGTGGCTTGTTGGTGATGTGGCATGGCCCATAGAGTATCTTCCATGTTGTAAAGTTAATGAGGTGTCAAGTGGGTTTCCATTTTCCACTAAGGCACATGGTTGTCTCTACTTTTGCATATGGATGCATGTGGGGTGCCATTTCTTGTGAGGGATAAAGATAAAGAAGTTCCTATTCACATAAGTGGGTGTGGGGCACATTTATATGGTAGCTCCACTATCTTAGTGCTTGGATAAAGATAATATATGATTTAGCATCATCTATCTTTATTGGTTGAGTGGATGACAAAGACAAATTATCATATTGAGTGGTGGTGGATTTTGTCTAAAGTATTAGACTATGCACAAGTGGTAGACATTACTTTATGGACCACTTATGCACCCACTTGGAATGTGGTGCCATATTTCCTATCTCCTCTTCATTTTTATTTGTATTCTTCTCTCTTTGTAATTCTATAAGTAAGGATAAATTAATTTATGTTGGTGTAGAGGTAAACACTTATTAGTCTTTGTAGGAAATATTGTAAGCTTAGAGTTAGCTTTGTATAGATTTATTGTAAGCTTGTGTGCATTGAAGAAAAGAAGGAGGTTGTGATAGATAGGAGAGGTGTGAGTGATAGGTTTTTTTCAAAATATTAATTCTCCAAGTGTTGTTTCAAATATAAAAGTTGAACAATTTATCCATGGACGTAGCCGTTTGGTGAACCACGTAAAATTCTTGTCTTATGGATTGCATGGTTTTATTTTTTACTTATGCAAAATTTATTTTTATTTTTACATCATTTCCCTCTTTGTAAATTTATTGATATTTTTTTGTTGTCGTATTATATCCTAACATTTTATGATAAATAAACTTATCCAACAAGGTTTAGCATGCCATTAATCTTGTTTCATACACAACAAACCTCTTATTTATAATTTTGTCCTTCAAGGGAAACTAGTTAATAATAAGTCCTAACAATGAGCTAGAATAATAAATGTGTATCTTATATTTTGACATCCCAAGACATCATGATGTCACAATTTAAGGTATACCCCAATACACTTTTATTCATAATTGATAAGAAATTTAAAGTCTACTAGTATTCTTCCACATTCAAAAAAATGATACAAGATTCCATTTAAATGAATATAAGGTATTAAGATAATAAAACACTATTATTTTTATAATAATTACCTCTATAATTGAAATATATGTTTCTAATAATGAATACCTCACTATGATAATCTAAGTGATTAGACCACATCATTCAAGTAGATACATACATATTACTATTTAGATATTTACAACCATTGTACCAAACTTTGAGGAATCATATCAAGAAACAAGTCATTGAAGAAAAGAAATCAAGCAAAGTACTCAACCAATAATGAGCAACCCAGACCCTTATCTTTATGATCCCTCCATCAATGGACCTCACCACCCCAACCATCAGCTAGATGGTAAAGTCAAGCCATCAGGTTTTGGAGGAGATCAACCGAGCATGCGAGAGATTTATAAGCCATTGTAAAATCAAGTAATCAATCAAAAACTCAAGACACTCAACCAATAACCCAAGCAAGGATCCATAATGGATAAAAGGTAAAGATGCCAACTTATACCAATAATTTCAACTAACAAGCTCACTCCCAAATGGGCATACAACATAAAAAAATGAAGCAAAACATGTACAACTCCTATGACTTAATATGAAATTTTTGGAACCTATTTTATCAATAAATTTGGTTTCATCAAAAAATTTATTTCACTGCTTGGAGAAACCAAACATCTAGCTCGACTAGTGAGTCATTATAGCTATAATAAAGTTACCATAAAATTATCTTTTAATTAAAAGGTAACTCAAAACATTCTCATCATTTCAAGTATAGCCTTAAAATATAACATTATTTAATAGATGCTCACAAGAGTATACACCAATCATAAAACCATTTTTGACAAGTTTCCATTTTATTTCCTACATACTCCTAAATGTGTCTATTTCCAATCAGTGATAAAAGGACACCATCAAGGTCATAAAATAATGTGCAATCCATAAAATACTAAAATAATAACACTCCACTCAACCCAAATTCATCGTGTATATCCATTAAGGAGTGTTTCTAAATCATGCTTGCCCAATTAAAAAATGGACTCAATGCATCCAATCATTACAATCATTTCATTAAGAATAGAAAAATAGTCAATGGATTCTCTCAAGCATATAACCCATTGATTAAATAGTTTGGACAGGGTTTTTTTTAATTCCTAGCACACCTCTAAGTGAATCTATTTATAAAATAGTTATAAATGGACACCATGAAGTTCATAAAATAAGGTGGAATCCACAAAACACAAAACAAGAACACTACATTCAGTAGAATAACCTTATGTACAACCACTAAAACCTTTATTAATCTAATAAGGTCGATCCCCAATTTTTATAATAGTGGAACATGTTTTATATAAATAGGGTAAAACATCAAAAATATCACCAAAATAAAATAGCACATGCCAAGCCCAATTTTAGCTAAAAAACCAAATCAATAAAACATGAATTGGGTATTTATGCTCCAATTTGACATTGAAGGGTCATTCTAAGCATAACATCTTCCACAAGATTCTATAAGGAAGTCTTAGGCAAAATTCAACAACTAAAATCAAAATATCCATGTTCACAAGGTAGCAACAAACAAGGGATTCAATCATCATGCCACCAAAGTAAGGAAATCAACTATCCAGCATGACCAGATAGCTCAGCCAAAATAATAAATAACTAAAAATAATATCTCAAGAGGAATACCCAATGTCACCCATTTTTAATGGAAGGAGAAACAAAATATCTAGTCCACAAAACCCCTACTCTAAATAGAGTTACATTTTTTTGACAATAAACTATAGCAAGATCTTAAATTCTTGATAAAAATTATAGTCAAAATCATTGATATAGACAAACACCCAAATTAAATTAAAACCCAAAAATGTCATTCAATATTGAAACCCAAAATCAAATAGAATGAAATTGATTTATCAAAACCTTGAAGGTCTATAGATGTGTCCAAAACTCACAAAATAACCAACAAGAGTAGATCAACATAACTAGAGCTCAAAATCAGCATAAAAGAATCCAGGGATTTTTATAAAATCAATATACATTTTTAAACCAAAACCCTACAACAATACCTTGCATTGGAGGTCTGCCATAAATTATTCAGACTTCATAGTGACCTACAATGTCCATTTATGAAATTTTTTATGCTCCCCAAAATACCCAATAATGAAAATTGACTTTTTACAACATAAAAAGCTTACTTGACATTCTACTAGCAGCCTTTTTGGGGAAGATTGCCTCCCTATTTATTGTTTTTCCACCTACAACTTTGACCCTCTAATAACTCAACACACCCATGTGCCTCTCACATCATGCCACTCTATTAAACTGATGGTTTCCCTTGGGAAGGTCAATAACACTCACAAATTAAGCAAAACATAGGTTTCATAGAGTGGTTCGATGGAGGAGTGGAAGGGCATGCCATTATGGCAAGAAAGATAAAAATGAAAAGGTTCATCCCAAGTGAAACCCCAAATCATAATGCATAGGTTGAGCTAGGTCCACCATGGGGTCAAAATACAATGATGACAAGTTACAAAGTTATCCTTTACATGGTCAATGCAATGTTGTTAAAGAAGCTAAGGCTAAGAAGAGACCACACCAAATAAGAAGGTTGAAGTCCCAATAACACTTAATTAAACCCAAAAGAGGACGAATTGAGATGACAACATTAGCTAGGAACCATACGAGACAAACTACACCTGTATTAAATATAAAAAATGATCAAGCATGAAATAATTAATGACAACCAAATTAAGCTCAAGCCCACACACAAATAAAATTAACATAAAAAAGACAATAATAACAACCTAGACTAGGCACTACATACATAAAGTAATCACAAACCATAAGTAGATACCAGTGGCTTTATAGAATCTCTTTTTCTAACTGCTCATCAATCACTCATCATTGTCCCAGTGGTCGAAACCCATCACCAAGCCTAGCTCATCATCATGTACCTATAACCACATAATAGACATTAGTAGTGTCTTCTTGAGCATAAAATATCAATGGGAATTAAATTTTTATATAATAAAATATTAAATACTACAATTATAAACTAAGCATAATCATAAGCTATAATAATGAACTAGTTAACTACAGTAGTAAATCAAGTCCATCTTTGTTAAACATGACAAGTACATCCAAATCAAAGTAATGTATGCAATAATAGTTAGAGTGTCATCTATAAAAACCACATGATATAAATAAGTCTCATACTATAATAGAAGTATATCAAATAGACAAGGTCATAGCCATTAAAATAATTTATCTAAGTCAAACAATCACCTAAAGAAACCTAATCAAGCTTATCATAATGTCACATGTAGTAATGTAATAGTATCTAAAGTGGGGTTATGACATCCTCCCCCTTTTATATAAGAGTCATCTTGATGACTAATTAACAATCAGGAATAATGTTACATCAAAAATATACTTTATCACTTTTTTCATAAAATGTCCCATTCACAAAAACACTAATGGTTAAGTTTCCAACACTAAATCCCCCACCTTGGTAAATTTTATTGATTACCAAAAAAATAACATCATACTCATTCCATAACTATAAGCATCTCAAAATAAAAATCAAGTGGGGTCACAACCCACTTACCTTTCCAATAAAACATGAAGATACAAAAAACCTTTAGAGTAAAAATATTCAACCTTACCTTGTTGATATTCTAGTTACTTCCATAATGATAACCATGTCTTTATTCTAACTAGACTGAAAGTAAACTATTTTCAGCTTGAGTGTTTCTTTGTGACATTTAGATGAGTATAATAAGTTGGTGTATGCACTTTTTATAACATTAGGTTCTACATTAATCTAAACTTGAGTTCATGTTTTTTTGTTTGGATGGTTCACAAGGCCATTTACTCTCAATCATAAAGTCATCAACTTCTTTTTTAATAAGTTTTATAGTTCAAACTTGCCCTCACCTTGGTCGAGTTTAGTCACAAGCTATTATTTTCAACACAGTACCTCTAAAGTTTACCTATTTTCTAGCCACCTGCATGGATGTGCAATTAAATAATTCTTGCAAAAGCATGTATTCTAAGCTTCAGTGATCAAATTCACTTCACTATTTTACAACCAAAGATATTTTAGCACCTTTCAAAGCATAGTTTATAATTGTTAGTTTGTACAAGACAAAAGCATTCAAAGGGATTTTTAGTTTAGATATGAATGTAGGATTAGTATTTTGATAATAAAATAGTTTTTAGCTAATCCTTACTCTTATTATGAGGAGATAATATCATAAAACTCTAAAACTCTTTATGACAATAGTTATAATAGTCCAATCCAACTGGATTATAAACATCAATTCCAGAATCTAAAGTGGTGGTTTTCACAACATGCATTATGCATGTGCATCATCTCAGTAGCACTCATCACATAATGACAAGAAGGAGAGTAATCCATAACTTTATGGTTACTTTGATTTTAACACTTATCCTTTGTGGGTTAGTTTAATTTCTTGCAACAACCACATCGAACATTAGAGAAGCTATTCCAAGCATTCACATACAACCCCAAGGTTTTCATCATGCTCTCCATTATCTTGTGAGTTCACAATGGTTAAGGGATACCAATACCACCATAGTTTTATCATCCATCTGAGGTTATTTACCCAACATTTATCACTCTTTCTAAAGAGTTAAGTGGGTACCCAAGATTTTGTATTGCCTAATCAAGACTTTAAATAGCTCCCTCCAAGCATAAAATCAACATATATTCCAGTCATGATTTTAAAAAATTAAAAATATTCATTTCATAATATTTATTTTAGATATACACAAAAAAAATATCTTATTAATAGCATGTTTTCACTTACTAGCCAATGCATGCTTGTGGTTTAACAAGTACAACCTTTCTATTTTTTTCATAAAAACCAACTTACAAGACCCATTTACATTTCACAAGGATACACCAAGGACATTCCATAAGGGTTAATTTTGAAACAACCTTTAAGATTTATTTAAAGGAGTAATTAATCCACAAGATGACCATTATGCATGAATATCCCATGACAAACTTGTGGCACTCATGGTGCACACACCTCAACAAATCAAGCAGCTACCTCACACAAAGGGGGAAAGTGGGTTTTCATCCTACAAGAGGATCTAGTTCCTATCCCATACTTGGTATAAATCAAATCATATTATAGTTTTTTTCTACCCTCAACTTCGTACTTGTATCAATGTTCATTACCAGAGTAGTGATGCAGGGTTACACTACACAATACAACACTATACCTTGGCATTTTTTTTTTCAAATAGAAAATTTAATTTTAGGAGTGGAAGTTGCATGATACAAGTTATTTATTACCCTTCACAATTTTCATGGGTTTAAAAACATAGTATCACACTTATCTCACAACATATTTATGAAATACTCATAAAACAATGTTGAAAACAAGGAGCAATTATAAGGTTTACATGGTTGTTTACTTTCACATATCATGAATGGGTTTACACAATCTATAACCATTTCTATGTATGAAGGAACCACATAGGATAGGGCACACATTTTGATTTAGGTGTTTATTTCAAGGGTATTTTCACATCATAACACATAATTACATTTACTGGTCATACACAAAAGTCCCAAAATCTCATCGGTTCACCTGATGACATCAAATACCTAACATTTATTATGACATGCTCATTTCAATGGATCACAATTTTACCATCACCTTATTTAAATGAAGGGTGTGTTCTAACAAATCCATTTAATCTATATCCATGAGATTTAGAAATTTACCAATAATGTTTGCACCTCATGGATTAGATGTCTCACGATACTTATTAATAATAAGATATCCCCAAAGATTTATAACTTTCCCAAACATGTCATACCTCAAGTATCTTATGAGGGCTTATATAAACAAGCCATCATCAAATACCAAACATTCATTATTTTGGTTCCAACAACAAGCTTTAATCAATAGTCCCCTAATTGGTTTGACCATATAAGCCAATGGTTGATTAGTGTTGCTTTTTCTACATAGCATGGCCTTGGGAAGGGTGGATTCAACCAATGCTCAAGGTGAATGTCATATTATTATTGTGGAAATTACAATTTTCCACAATCATTAATTCAACTAAAATGCATAGATTTTATAACACATTAATATTATAGAGCATAGTATTTATTCACTTTTAAGTTACATAATTATTTTAATCAACCAACCATATTGGTGTTTTATCCACAAAACCTTCCTAGTATTTACTTATAAGTCTATTTTTTGGGATAGAACAGTGTTCCCCAAGCACTAGTCACATTACTTTAAAATTTTGCATGGTTGAAATGAGTCATATATAGTGACACATAAGCCAAGCAAGAACTTACATCTGCTTACCTTCGATATCAAAAAAATACTATAGTTGCATGTAATTTTTATTTAACCACAATAAATTCTATTAAAATTCAAAAAATGAGGTAAGGAGTAGTCCTTAATATTTCTACCAATCTATAAATGACCCAATGATACCTCACAAGCATGTATTTTTGTTTCAAATCTCATCATGGCATAATTTAGTCAATAGGATTCACACACACACACACACACACACACACACACACACACACACACACACACACACACACAGATGTTAACACAATAGTTGTTTACACATAACAACTCATTGTTTCCTTCACCAAGGTCTACTATCACACCTCCTAAAGGCAGATTTGCCTTAAAACAACCTTGCTCAACCATGAGTAGCTTAAATCTATGTAGACATTTTTACTCCACTTAAATCCATTCATATTAAAAGTGTCATACTAGTTCCATAATTTCAACATTTGAGCTCTTTTCAACAATTTAAAAAGGATATTCAATACACTAAATAAGAAATTACAATATTTTTATCCATAGAACTAGCAACAGTTATCACAACCATTCATGTTTCAAATTTCCCAATGTCTCAAGACATTCCCTTTACAAGTAAAGAGCTCAAACTCTACTAACTTACCTAGGTAAATTAGCTTCTCACACCCTATTTCACCTTCTAAGTTTGAGTTTAATCCTTGGTCTTCCCTAGATCATAATGTTCCAAGCATCTAGTGATGATTTTGCCATACAAGTTAGCATTAGATACTAGATATTATTCCACTAATTCTAAAAGTGAAGCCTTTATCACTTATCTCCCATAAAATTTAATGGTCGATAGGTGAGGCTTGCCCTGATGCAACCTGATTTAGGAAGGGTTAACCCAACTAAGGCTAGGGGAGATAGTAACTACCAATGCATAAATTCAATTTGCTTACAACTATTACTTTCAATAAATGCATGTAAATTTCAACATCATCTTATTCAACCCAAGAGCGTAAGTGCCCTTACAACTCATTTTATTATTTTTCCCAAATGGAACATTTCATTAGTCCCATCATCAAAAAAATTTCCATGTCCCAAAGTTCTCGAGAGGAAAAACCTTGCTCTGATACTAGGTGAAATAATCCCAAAAAAAATCTAGGATTGCTTGTTATCAGAGTGCAAACAACATTACTTGTAGGGTCCACTACACAACTTGATATTGAAATACATCATTTGAATTGATTTCACATTAGTGTGTTTATAACCTTAACCACATAATATGGTTTGCATCCACTTGGTAGGGTATGATTGAAGCTTCAGGTGGATGCATAGTTATCCCTGACAAGCACAAGGCCAATTTAATTAGGTAGTCAAGGGTACTAGAGTAGGCATATCTTCATCTCATAGTCAACATTGAAATCATCATGATATCAAGATAAGGACAAGATCATGATGACCCAAAGAAAGGTATTAATGCATTTACTCTAGAGTTAGTGTTAATATTAACAAATAATCAAGGCAAGGAAACCACACGGAGGGAGGCATATTAGCAATTATTATTATCATAAAAGAAGGTTAATTACTAAAAAAAGAGGAGACTTTCTCATTTCATAAGAATAGTAATTAGTAAAACATTACATATGAGGTTATAATGTGGCTTATAACTTTATATAAAAAATTGCAAGATTGTCATAATATCGTTTAACCCCAAATACCAAGGAAGAGCATGTCAACTTGATTCTAAATGATAACACAAGGTTTAATCACTAGTTTTGTTCCAATTCCATTTCTTACAATCATAAGAATAACCAATTATTAACTTGGAATTCTTAATCAACACATTTACCGCATCATGAAGATCACCCTACTAATGTAGGTTATTATCCAAGTGAGACAAATTATAAGAGATACTGAGATCACTAATATTTTCATAGACAATATGAATAGTGCTACCTATCAAGATCTTATAATGATCCCTTACTTATGGATCCTCACACTACATTATCCTCATAGAAACATAAGATTAAATAACTCACCAATTGAAGGTTAAGATAATAATCATATGCATTGATATTTTAAAAACTATCATAAGTCACTACATAACATTCACAAAATAAGGAGTAAAAAGGATAGATGACACTACAAGTTTTATTCTCATTTATCAATTCAAATATAATCAACAATATTTACTTTACTAAATGATCAAAACAAAGTGTTAAGAATTATGTTTCATTTTTAGCCATATGAAGATGATTTACATCAACAATTCAATGCCAATATATTACCCCCTTATGGTTTCTCATGCAAGGGAATGCATACACGGTTAAGACCAATGCCAATAAGTTTCATAATTATATCAATTCATATAAATAAATTTAACTTTTACCCATTCAAGAATAACCAACTTAACATACTTTGACATCACTTCTATATCAGATCATTATATAAAATCCAAAACTCCTACTAGCTTCATAATCATCACCATGATAGCCTCAAGAAACTATGCAATTATTATATAAATAGTAATCACATACTATGAGTTGTTTGCAATAAACAAACTGATCCAACAAGGTTTAGCATGTCATTAAACTTGTTTCATGTGTAATAAGCCTCTAGGTTATAGTGTTGTCCTTCAAGTGCAACTAGATACTAACAAGTCTTAACCATGAGGTAAAAGAAGAAATGTATATCTTATCTTTTGACATCCCAAGACATTATGATTTCACAAGTTAAGGTATACCCCAATATGCTTTTTATTCACAACTGATAAGAAATCTAAATCCTGCTAGTATTCTTCCAAATTTAATAAAATGATACAAGATTACATTCAAATGAATACAAGGTATTAAGACAATAAAACACTATTTTTTTTAAGATAATTACCTTTACAAATGTAATATATGTTTTCACTAATGAAAACCTCACTATGATAATCCAAGTGAGCATACCACATCATTTAAACAAATACATACATACTACTATTTAGAGATTTACAACATTTTTACCAAACTCTAAAGAATCATATCAAGTAACAAATCACTAAATCAGAGAGATTAAACAAATTACTCAACCAATAATTAACAACCCAGACCCATAGCTTGATAAGCCCTCCATCAGTGGCCCTCACCACCCCAACCATTAACTAGATGGTGGAGTCAGGTTGTTAGGTTTTGGAGGAGATCAACCAAGTATGCAAGAGATTTATAAGCCATTGGTAACTCAAAAAATCAATAAACAACTCAGCACACCCAACTAATAACTCAAGCAAGGATCCACACTGGACAAAAGGTAAAAACACCAACTTACACCAAACAGTGTAAACTAATGATCTCACTCTAAAATGGGCATAAAACATAAAAACATGAAGCAAAACAACATGTAAAACTCCTATGCCTTAATATGAAATTCATGGAACCTATTTTATCAATAAATTTGGCCATCAAATTTTTGATTTCATTACTTAGAGAAACCAAACATTTGGCTTGACCAGTGAGTCATTACAGCGATAATAAATTCACCATAACATTCTCTTTCAATTAAAATATAACTAAGAAAGTTCCCATCATTTTAATTATAGACTTAAAATATAAAAATGGTTAATATATGCTCACAAGAGTATACACCAATCATAAAACCATTTTTTACAAGTTTCTATTTTATTTCCTACATAGTCCTGAATGCATCTATTTTCAATCAGTGATAGAAGGACACCATCAAGGTCATAAAATAAAGTATAGTCCAAAAAATGCTAAAACAATAACAACCCACTCAACCCAAATTCATCGTGTATAACCATTAAGGAGTGTTTTTTAATCATGTTTTCTCAATTAAGTGTTTTTAAATCATGTTTGCTTAATTAAGTGTTTTTAAATCATGTTTACCCGATTAAAAAAATGGACTCAATACATCCAATCATTCAAATCATTTCATTAAGAATAGAATAACAATAAATATATGCTCTAAATCATATATCCCATTCATAAAATAATTTGGAAAGGGTTTTGTTTTATTCCTAGCATACCCCTGAGTGCATCTATTTATAAAATGGTGATAAATGGACACTATCGAGTTCATAAAATAAGGTGGAATCTATAAAACATAAAATAAGAAAACTATGTTTAGCAAAATAATCTTATGCACAACCATTAAAATTTGTATGTCTCTAAAAAATTTGATCCCCAAGTTTTATAACAATTAAACATGTTTTATATAAACAAGGTAAAACATCTAAAATATCACCAAAATAAAATAGTGCATACCAGGCCCAAAATCAACCAAGAAACCAAATCAATAGAACATGCATTGGGTATTTGCACTCCAAATCAACATGGAAGGGTTAATCTAAGCATAAAATCTTCCATGAGATTCTAGAAGGAAGTCTCAATCAAGATTCAATAACTAAAATCAAAATCTGCATGCTCACAAGGTAGCAACAAATAGAGGATTCAATCATCATGCCATCAAATAAAGAAATTGTCTACCCAGCATGACCAAATAGCTCAGCTAAAATAATAAATAACCAAAAAAATTCTCTCAATAAGAATACCCAATGTCACCCCTTTTTAAGGGAAGTAAAAAACAACTAACTAGTAAATAAAACCCCTGCTCTAAACAAAGCTGCATTTTTTTTATAATAAACTACAACAAGATATTAAATTCCTAATAAAATTTATAGTCAAAATCATTAATATAAACAAACTCCTAAATTAAAATAAAACCTTAAAACATCATTTAATACTAAAAATAATAATAAAATGGATTGAAATTGATTTATCAAAACTTTGAAGGTCCATACATGTGTCCAAAGCTCACAAAATAACCAGCAGGAGCAGATCAACACAACTAGAGTTCAAAATCAACATAAAAGAATCCAATCATTTTTTTAAAAATAAATATACAATTTTTAAACCAAAACCTTACACTAATATTTTAAATTTGAGGTTTGCCATAAACTCTTCAAACTTCATAGTGACCTACAATGTCCATTTACAAATTTTTTATTCTCCCCAAAATACCCAATAACAAAAATTGACTTTTTACAACACAAAAAACTTACTTGGCATTCTACAAGTCACCATGTTAGGGAAGATTTCCTCCTTGTTTCGTCCTCTAATAACTTAACACACCCATGTCCTTCCCACATCGTGCCACTTCACCAAATTGACAGTTATCCTTGGGAAGGTCGACAACACCCATAAATCAAGTAAATCATGGGTTTCATGGAGTGGTTTGATGGAGGAGTGGAAGGGCATGCCATTATATCAAAAAAGATAAAAATAAAATTTGCCAACCCAAGTGGAACACCCAAATCATAATGCATGGGTTGAGCTAGGTCCATTATGGGTTCTAAATCCAATGATGACAAGTTACTAGATTATCCATTATGTGGTCAATACAATATTGCTAAATCAAATAAGGATAAGAAGAGACCACACCAAATAAGAAGATCAAGTCCTAAAAACACCCGAATAAACCTGTAATAGGATGAACCAAGATGACAACATTAACTAAGAACCACATAAGACAAACTGCATCTACACCAAATATTAAAATGATCAAACACTAAATAATTAATGACAACCAGATTAAGCTCAAGCCTGCACACAAATAAAATTGACATAAACAAATACAATAATAATAACCCAAACTATGGAATACGTATGGAAATCAATCACAAACTAGAAGTAGATATTGATCTTTTTCTAACTACTCATCAATCACTTATCATTGTCCTGGCAGCTGGAACCCACGACCAAGCCTAGCTCATCATCATGTCCCTTTAACCATAGAATGGACATCAATAGTGCCATATTGAGCATAAAATATTGATAAAAATTAAATTTTGATATAATAAAATATTAAATAATGCAACTGTAAACTAAGCATAATCACAAGATGCAATAATGAACTAGTTAACCATGGTAGCAAATTAGGTCCATATCTAGTAAGCATGAAAAGTAAATCAAAATTAGAATAATGTCTGTAATAAGAATTAGAGTGTCATCTATAACAATAACATGCTATAAATAATTCTCATATTTTAACTAAAGTATAACAAATAAACAAGTTCATAACCATCAGAATAATTCATCCAAGTCAAACAATCACCTAGAGTAACCAAATCAAGCTTATCACAATGTCACATGCAGTAATGTAACGATATCTAAAGTGAGATTATGACATATACGAATATAACCATGTAGCATATAGAATAACATGTCTAGGTAAATATAGCATTGAAGGCTTAAGATGCATGATAAACATCATGGCAACATCTAGATAGTAATAATATAAGCTCAACAATAAAATCAAGCACACACATATGAGCATTTAAAATCAATTCAATCATATAATGGTCCTAAGAGACCACAAACAAGGTGCATGTTCAAATGTTGCACAATTGAAGGGACATGACTTAGTCCAATGTCCATAAAAGCAAGGATGATATATTCAAATGTCAAAGAAAACACACATACACACAAGGTTTAAAAATAAAGGAGCATATTCAAATGCTCAAATAAGCAAGATAATAGCAAGGTAAGACACTCAAGGAAGTTCATAAATGAAATAATAAATAACTAGCATAAACATATCATAGTAGCCCATGGATCAAATGTGTTAGGAAAAAATGTCAAGTGCATAGTATATCAAGTACCATATGTAATATATAATCATGGATAAAGGCATGTGTAAGTACATACATGAGCTCAAAATATGATAATGTAAAGTGACCATAGAATTATATA
Source organism: Torreya grandis (assembly GCA_037957365.1). Lineage (NCBI taxonomy): Eukaryota > Viridiplantae > Streptophyta > Pinopsida > Cupressales > Taxaceae > Torreya > Torreya grandis. The sequence continues at coordinate 565,099 of JARHVA010002256.1, read as the reverse complement.
AACTGGAAGAATTGTGATCATATAGGTGGATGCCCCCAACATCCATATGACATGAGTAGAGGGAAAGCCCAACATCTAAAATAATAATAGATAATGTATTTGTGTATGCCTATATCACACTCATGTATAATAATGACACACATGTACTTAAGATTAATTGATATGCCATCCATTAACATAAAACTAACATATATGCTAAGGAGCTAATAGAGCATGTAGGTGCTAGATATGTTTTTGTATTTTTGACTATTTTTTTATTTTGGAATATATGGAGAGACTAATATATGATCTCATCTAATGGATGGTCATAGTTATCTCTCCACCCAGTGCCTGACAACCTTAAGTTATATCTTTTACATTTTTTGCATCATTATTGGATAATTTTAAAAGGTACATAGTATAATCTTCCTCAAGCTTTACAGTTGTATTAGAAGAACTAATGTTATCATTTGGAATATGTATTAATTTGCCTTCATCAAAAAAATAAATAACTTGTTGATTTGGATCAATTTTAGCTTCTATTTGGTATAACCAAAGAGTTCCTAGTGTAAATGCATATGGAGATGTGGTAAGCATAACCCAAACCCATGTTTGAATTACTCTAGGACCACAAGAAATTGGTAGTATTATTTTACTCGAGGAGTCTTTCCAACCTCCTTTGTTTTGTAAGTTTTTTAGATCAAAGCCAATTTGTTGTAAATGTATTACATTACAAGTAGTTTTTGCTTGTGTAGGATCAATATGGTTATGCCAAAAATAAGCACCACCCATGAATATTATAATTTTTAAATCTTGTTACTATGGATGTTTTTTTGTGTTGTTCACTGTGGGGTTTTGTATAGGATGCATACCTTGGAATGGTCCCTTTTTGAGTAACCCTTGTAGATGACCCATGTAAAGATTAGGAACTCCACATTTTTATTTATAATGTGCATATGGTAATTCCTCTCCCTCCTTTGTGTGAGGAATAAAACTATGATACTTATAAGGGGATATGTTAAGCTCCTTTGGATGAGTAAGGATGAATGAAGCATCTCTATGCACATCCACATATAAATATGAAAATGACTCATATTTTTTATGAAATTATTTTTATTTTAATGGGTAAATAATCCCTCTACTAAAAATAAATTACAATTCCAAATCTAAGAGTCTAAATGCAAGCTCATATGATGTACTTTTGAATTGAATAGTATAATCTTGAAGGGATTCTTCATCACGTTGCTTGAAATTGTGCAAATGTTATAATGTAAATTTTAACACCTTATGGATATTGAAACCCATGAGTAAAGAATCTTCCAATTGGTAAAAGGTGATTAAGAAACCTTTTAGTAGGCTATAGAACCAATTATGAGCCTCATCATAAGTTTGCATTTGGAATACTTTTAGCAATAGGTTATCTTTTACCCATTGACCAAAAAAATGTACATACTTAATCATGTGGTCGAATGGGTCCTTATGACTCAAAAAGGTCAAATCTGGTAGTTCAAAATCTTATGGATAAGTATATTCAAGTATACATTGTGAAAGAGGTTGATTGTTAAATGAAGTCACATTTGTATTAGTATTATGGAAAGCCATTTGCATTTGAAGTATAAAAACCTAATTTTGAAGATCTCCAATAGTGGTCATCATAGAAATAAGATATTCCTTAGGAACAATGGTGTTTATCATAGGTGTCATCATTGGTTCCAATCCACCACCTTTTTTGAATCGAGACATATGAATATTATCATCCTCATGGATAACAAGTGCAAGTTCAAGATCACTAAATTTAGGATATTTTGGTGGTGGTATTAGATCTTTTAATTTTGGTTATTTTGGCATGTCATTTGAATAGCTTGGGCTATTGGAAGAAATTGGTTTATTCCCTTTATAATTAGTTTATAAATCAATCATAATTTCTTTATTTATTTTTTAGAAATTTTGACTATCATATGAAGGATCATATTGGTCATATGCAATCATTTTTGTGGTATAATGTGCATGAAGAGCTTGATTAAATGACTTTCCTTATTGGTTACTCATGGATTTTTCTAAAAATCCCAAGCCTTACCAATTTGCATTATTTTTAAGAGATACATGGTGGGTTATACCTTTTTTATGTTTTCCCAATCCTTGGCCTTTGTATCCATATTTTAGAAAATATTTAAATCCAAAATAATATAATGGTGGTATAGGAATGATGGGTAAAAACTATTTATCTTCATTAAGATGGATCAAATCATCTCTTGAAATGGTGAGAGTACGAACCTGATTAGATGGATGGTAGCTAACACCATTCAAAGATTTGATATTTGAGGCTTTAACACTTGAAATAATATAAGAGTAATCAATTTTACCCCTTAATTAATATAGATTTGGAGAGTTTTATAATCATAGTTGTTATCACATAGATTTTGCATCCATTATTGAAGTAGTAGCTCTGTGTGCAACAATTTAATGATATAATGGGATCACCTCCAAGATGTAGGATCTTGGTGAATTAAGGTGAAGCTCTAGATAAGGTTGGCTTCCTCTCACTAAACTCGATGTAAATAATAAATTATCAGTTTATAGAAAATTTGCTTTTTTAGTGATCTTGCTCCTAAACTATGGTTTTGATTGAGAAAAGAGTTATGAGAATGAAATTTGTGAAACTGAAAATGGTGATTGCACCAAATATTTTTATAGTGTATTTTAATTCTTTCTTGAATGAACAAAATAGAAAAAAAAATAGATTGAAATTTTTAGGAGCACAAACTCATGAAAATGCGAAATCAAAGGCAATATTTTATATTTTTTATAGAAGGGACAACGATTCTTTTATTTTAATCAAACAATCTTCCAAAAGGGTAGAAAATACCACAAATGAAATTTTATGACTAAAATAAGAATTATAACATCCGAAAATATTCAAAGAACTTTTCATACATAGATATTTCTCAGACAAGAAAGGCAAATCTTCAATTTATTCTCATTCTCCAGGTTACAGTATGTATAAAGTTTACTCAAAATGTAGATTAATAAATCTAGCAGCAAAAAGATAAGATGGGCTACACCATACTACCCATATTTATACAAAATATCTCATAAATAATATTTTAACAATGAAATATAATGCCTAATGGAAAGACATGTAAATATGGAAGCTCCATGAAAAGAGGCATGATCTTCACCTGGTGGCATCCATGGCATAGTGAACAAGTGTTAAAAAATCTCATGCAAGAGTTGGGCATGATCCAAACTGATAGAAGTGTGGATGGAACTTGGGAAGTCTTCATGTAACACCTATGTTCTTATTCATGTAGCTATAATGGCTCTTCATGCAATAGGGGGCGCCAAAGTGAATCTCAATTTTAGAACAAAAGATAAGTTTAAGACAACTTAAGTTACTTTTTTGTAAAACACTAATCTATAATTTTTAAGTGAGAATTTTACAACTTTAAAGTCATACCACTTTGTCAAAACTAGAATTGCATTTTTCAATATGTGTTTTTATAACTTAAGAAATTAAAACTTGTCAAAATGAAAAGTGTAATTTGCAAGTCTGCTTTTTTACAATTTCCAACCTATCAAAATAGAAAGTGTAAAATACACATGGCTCTTTCTCAAAAGAGTTGTCAAAAAGATAGTTGTAATTTACAAGATATGTTTTTGCAACTTTACAATATTTTTACAATAATGAAAATATAATATATGAAAATGATTTTAATAGAAAGAATTAATCTATTTCCAACACTTCTGACTCTTTATCCTTCTCGACATGTAATTTATAAACATATGCATCAAAAGCTTTAAGGATTTCCTAGATTCTATCTTCATCTGGGCCAAAAGAGTAGAGTTTGGTTATCTCCCAATCCACTACTGTATCAAAAATTTCCCTTCTCAAAGCTTTGTATGTTTGAATTTGTGTACCCATCTGATCCAACATATTATGATATTTGATGAAATAGTGAATAAAGATCAAGGTGAAAACCATATCCCAGGAAATTCTTTTTTAATTACTTCCTTGAATTTATTCTAAACTTCCTCTACTAAAAATATCTACTCTTGATAATCTGTTGGTTGACATGACAATTTATTCAAAAAATCCTCTATGTCATATAGCATGTCAATAGCCTTGTCATGGGCAACTTTGGCCTTATGGCTAGCATCTGTAAGCATTTTTATTCTGAATTGAGCATCTCTATCTAACTCCTCTTACTCTCCATCATTTTTTAGTATTTTTTCCATAAGGAGGATGTCTATGTTAATCAAGTACATAGGTGTCAATTTTGGAAAGAAAATATTTAATATTTCTATCTCTCCCTCATATTTGTTGACCTATGCTCTCAAGGTGATTCTTCTCTCTCTCAAAACTGCATAATGATCCATTACTATATCAATGACTTTTTTACCTTTGGAGATGAGCTCTTCTACCCATTCCTTGGTGTCCCTCCTCATGCTACCAATTTCTATCACTATATCAAGTATTGCCTAACATGTGATCTAGGTGATAGGTTGTGCTAATTTGGGTTGGGCTGACTGCATAGTGGGCTCTATAAATTTATTTAATGTAGTTGTTAGTTATTCAACCTTATTTTTCAACTCATCCTTAGTGACCTTTTAACTATCAATTTTTTCAAAGAGGGATTTAATGTTATATTGAATGTCATGTTTCAACCCCTCCCTCATAGGATATCCAAGGTAAACTTTTGATACCTGATAGTCCCCCACCACTAGATCTTCTTTTTGTTTGTCTGGTGGGGGGACTATAATCTCTACATATCTTTCCCTTACTAAATCACACAATATCCTTGAAAAGGTATAGGGATTTGTCTTGGATTTCATATGAAGGGGGATGAAGATGGAGCAATAATTATCCCAGGAGTTGGGATGGCCAATAGAATTGAAATCAGAATGACTAAATCCATGGAAAGATACTATTGTGTAGTATTGGTGACTAATGGGGATGAAATGGAAGGAATTTTTGGAGGAAAAAGTGAAAAGGAAACCTAAGTATATAATGAAAAGAAAACCTGAGTGTCTAATTTACTTGAATGCACTATTGGCATTGGACTTATTATCATTGGTAAATTAATGGGAATGGAGGGTGGAGTTACTTGGGATGAAGGAGGAGTAGAGATAGGAGTGTTGGAGCTACATAAATAATAGAAATAGGTGGGGTATGAATCATATATATGGGAGTTATAACTATCACTGAGATAGGGGTTAAAGCTATGGATGTTTTAACTGCAAGAAATGACTATTGGTTAGTCTGTTGTTGTTCCCTCTTTTCTTGATTACCCCTTTTTGGCCTTTGATTTCTTCTTCCTCTTATGGGAGATCACTAGCCTATCTAGTTGGTCTAATGCTGCACCACTAGGACCCTATAATGATGGAGGAACTCCTTGTTCTTTGAGATTTAGTAGATTTTTAGTGATACTAACTCTCTCCTTGGTCACTTAGATCCCTTAACTCTTGAGCCAGTTGAGTGTCTTATTGACCACATGGGTAGTTCTATCTATCAAAGAGAAAGATTTTTGAATAGACCACCTTACTAATAGAAGGGGTTTCAAGTATATATTACTATCATAGTAGACCTTATCTACCAAGGACTCAACATCCACCAAGTCATTAGGGACTAGTACCAAATCAAAAACTTTGACATAATCTAAGGTCATTCTCGAGTAGTCTCTCAATTTGGCTTCCTCTTCATCATCTATATCTTCCCATAAATCTTCAAATTAGGGGACATGGGAATATGTGGTGATTCTCAGTGTGTTGGTGATGTTGTCATGAACATCATAGAATGGTCTTACCTCAAAATCCCTCAGGGTCTTTTGTGTCATTTCTACCTCTACATACTTGGCTTTAGTTAGGGAACAGCATGTGTATTTGCTTATACTGATTAGGAAATGAATTCCTAACTTATGTTTTTTAGATAATAGCTTATGATTCTCAACAATTTATCTCACTAGATCCATCAAATCCCATTTATCACTCACATATCTTAGAAGTGTGTAAGGGCAGCCATTGAATCCACATACCTTGATGTAGGAGTAGGTGGGGAATTGGATGAAGTAGGAACCCCACTAGGTGATCTTTATAGTAGTTGCATCAGAGAATATTTTTCTCTTAAGTTCCTTGTCAAACATGATTATGATGCAGTAGATGAATGCATCATTAACTCTCTTAAAGTGTTTTCTACTTGAATCCAAAGTGGGGTCACGATATAGTTAAACACTTTATTTGCCTCATTAACCACTATGTTGAGCCCTAGGAAAGGTCTTATTTGGCCAATATATATACTAAGTATGAGGTCATATATAATTTTCCTATGGTTTACACCTCTATCAACTATTTATGGAGGGAGTCATTGATGAGTTGTACCCAGTGGATGTATTATTTATTTTCATGGATGACCCAAATATACTAATACATCCAATCTTATAATCTCTTTGCATCAGGACAAATAGTAATCCTATGTAATAATATAATTACATCTCCTACCTCATCCTTGAAATCAATTTTTTCCAATGTCTTAGGCAATCTAGTAGAGGCAACTTTAGGAATTCTCAATCATTACTTTTTCATTACTCTTTGGCATCCAATATTGTTGTCTTGAAAGAATTTTTTAGATGATTCTAGAGTAATGTCTAGATAAATCTCAAACTTTGGTATCACAAACATAGAAACAATGAAATATTAGTCTAGATTTAGAATCCTCTCCCCTTTATCATTCAACACCTCTCTTTTTTCAGCATCATAGTGTTGTACTAGTGTTAGCACTAGCTTAGGGATTTGCATCGTCAGGGGGAAAGCTACTATTTGGGGTAGTCTAGAATCATAAATTATTTGGATCTAGTCATTCTTGAATTTTACACTGATCTTGGTCTAAAATTCACCTAGGTCAATGTGACCTAGGTCTACGTCTATAATCTTAGTGGTGTTTGATTCCAAATTGAGAGTTACACTAGGTCTCTTAGACTTGAGCTTCATCTCTTTCCCAGACATGGATTTTGGAGAGATTGTTGATGGAAAGATAACTACAATAGTTGGTGGGATTTACAAGTGTTAGAATCAAGTGGAATGTCCATGAGAAAGTGGAGCTACAAAATTAGGTTGAAATCTCCAATGAAGATTGGAGGTGTGAATTGTAAGTGAAAACTCTGGCAGAACTTATAGGTGTTATAAGTAATAGGAATGTCATGGGGTTATATGTTTTATTTTTTAGGTTAAAATATTGTGGGGATGGGAGGTGTAAATTGTAGGTGAAATTCTGTAGGAACTTAGAGGTAATTTTGCAAGGAATATTTGTTGGTTTTGAGAATATACGTTGGTATATTCACCTGGTTATGTAAAAATTGGATAAACCCTAAAATTTTACTATGAAACTTGGAAAACATGACCTTTTGGGAAACTAAAAAACACTTAACAAACCTCTATGACACCATGGTGAAAAAAAACCCTAAAAACTTGAATATGTCTAAGTAAGCAATGAAAAGCCTAATTTACAACTAGCTTCAAAAGCCTAATTTGCAACTAACTTCTTCAAATAATTTACAAGAAAATGGAAAGCAAGAGATACTTTCCAAAAAATTATGGATTAAATATAAAGGGGAGTCCAAAGAATACCATGTAGGGGTCAAATGGTGTCATGGCATGTGGTTCGATGTGTGGTGTACATTCCTCGCTCAAGGTTAGGTTCATAATTTAAGGTAGAAGCTCCAAAACTCAATCAATGAGATTAAAAAATGACTTAAACAAACCTAATTCCATTTATATTATATTAAAATTCCCTATAATTAATGCATTCATGGTGGTAGTTGGTATAACTTCAGATTCTTCAAGTAATTTTGCAAATTGCATGTTGACCTCTAGATTCTATGGTCAAGGATAGGTTCACCCTTTAGAAATGGGAAGGCAAAACTTAGGAGACAATTTGCAATTTTGCAAATTAAAAATTGCACTTGGAGTTCCAAATTCTATAGGAGGGGTGGTGGGTGGGAAGCAGAACTCTGACTACAATTTGAAATTTTGCAAAATTACAAATTACAATCTGAGTTCTAGTTTTCATGGAGTACTCAATTTGTGGGAAGTGGAGGTATGGCTACAATTTGCAATTTTGAAAAATTGTAAATTGCAATCAGATCTCTAATTTCTACCAGCTAGTGCATTATAAGATCCAGAGGTCTGGTTATAATTTTCAATTTTGCAAATTACAAATTATAGTCAAATCTCTAGATTCCACCAGCTAATGCATTATAAGATCTAGATTCTAGGAAGCAATGTATAATTTTTCAAACTACAAATTACATGTAGAGATATAGAGTCCACAGGCTTAAGGAAATGGGTGCTTTGGGTCAATTCAAGGCATTTTTCCAAAAAATTAAGGGATTTCCCTTAGGGTACTTGATATTTTGATATTTTTGGGATAAAATATCAACATTTTTGGTGACCTCTGTAGGATGATTTCCTACTGATTAGTTTCTTTCTATTAGCCTTCTAGTTCATTGGGCATGGAGTTATTTTAAGCTTAACAAACTTTTAACTGGTGAAGAACAAAACTAGGAATTGCCTAAACAAGAACAAAATAGGGAAAAACATAAAAAACTAAGGAAACAAAAACTCCTAATGAGTTGACTTGTGTGAAAGCACTTATTTTAGAAAACACAACTAACCCTATTATATATTAAAAAAAAAAATTGAATGAATTCCAACCTCAAAAGTAAGCTTTGAGGTATATCCCATTGATTGGGATAGGTAGTTCTTATCCATCGAGTTTGGATAGCTAGAATGTGTTATCTCCTTTGCACTGAGTTATAATATATGAATCACTCTATATTGCATCAAACTTGGTGTGCTTGCTTATTTTAGCCTTATCTACGTCCCATTTGAGAATGATAACTCCTTCATTGAAGCACCTGTTATATGCCTTTCTATAAAAAGTCTTCTTTGTTTGAACCTGATTTTCTTCTAAGAGTTTTATTAACTAGTTCATGATTTCTTCTAGTTCCATCAATTTAGCCAATCTTACTATCATTTCATCATTATCAATCAAATCTAATTAGTGACTGAGCTCTAGAGATGGTATATCAATTGATAGTGGGACTCAAGCTTCCCTTCCATATACTAGCATGAATGGGGAGTTACCAATGGCTCTCCTAGGGGTGGTCCTATTAGTGCATAGTTTTGATTTCAACTTTGTGTGCCATGTCCTTTGATCCTTTGGTTATCCTCCATTATTCTTTTGATAATTTTTATGAGGTTCTTGTTGGTAGAATCGACTAATCCATTACCATATGGGTAATAATTAGAAGAAGTATTTAGGTATACATTATGATTTATATCCCATTCACTCTTTTGAGTTCCCACAAAAACTTTGACATTATTTGAGATAATGGTTTGAGGAACATCAAATCTTGAGACTATGTCATCCATTAATTCTAGAATAGATGCCTCCATGGCATCTTTTAGTGCAACTGCTTCAGTCCATCTTCTGAAATAGTTTGTTATTATGAGGACCCATTTATGTCATACACTTGTGGTGGATTAATCATACCAATGAAATCCAATCACCATTGAGCAAATGGTTATTCTACCTGAATTGGTCTAAGAAGGAAAGTTACTAATCTTTGCTTACATGTGAAGTAAGCACACTTCTCATAGTTCCTTACCCATTGATGGGCATATTTGAATAATTTAGGATAATAATATCCCCATCTCATTATTTTTATGGTCATGTTTCTTCCAAATAAATATCCCCCTGATGGACCATCATGAAATTATTTGAACACCTTGGGGACTTGATTATGCTCAATAAATCTTAGCATGACTCTATTCATATATTTTCTAAACAATATTCCATCAATAAGAACATAAGTAATGGATTGGAGTATAAAATACCTTTGCTTGGACTACTAAAATTTATATGGTTACTCACAAGTCTATAGTAAAATGGTCATATCATGGATCCAGCTATTGAAAAGAGGTGGATTAGCTAACTGAGATGCACTTTGAACATATACTACTTTAGATACTGATTTAGTAGTCTTGATATCAGAAGCCAATTTTTCACACAATCCTTTCCCTCTTATAATATTTATCATTTTGATGTCCATGTCATATTCCATGAATTTCGTGATCCATCCCACTCTTTTGTCATTTATCTCCCATCTTAGCAGGAACTCTTTGACACTTTGGTGACTCACCATCAGATGAATTTTATTGTTGGAGAGCATATGCCTAAACTTTTTGAGAGATTTGATCATATCATATACTTGCTTCTCCATGAAACTATAATTTACTTCATAAACCTTCAAAGATTTACTGAAGAAAGATATTGGTTTCTCCAATTTTTCTCAATTCTATTAAGTTAGGATAGTTGAGATGCTACCTTCCCCTCCAAAAGTATAGAGAATGAAATATTTCTCATAATTGGGATTGACTAGGGTAGGATCCTGAGAAATAGATTGTTTGATGGATTCAAAGTTATCTTTTACCTCTTGTGTCTAGCTAAAAATGATACCCTTCTTGAGGATTGTAGTAAGGGGTTTAGCTATAAAGGCAAAATTTAGATCAAATATTCTTACAAAGTTGATTTTTCTAAGAAAACTATGTAATCTTTTCTTATGGCTTGGAAGTGCTAATGCAGATATAGCACTTATTCTTTCTGGGTCTATTACAAGACCCTCTTTTGAAATAATGTGTCCTAGTAGTTTACTTCATGAACTATGAAAACACACTTCTTGGGTTTGAGAGAAACCCCACATTCTCTACACCTTTCAAAAAAATTCTTGAGCTGATCTAGGTGTGCATCAGCATGCTTTGAGTAAATAGTTATGTCATCCAGATATACCAAGATCATCTCATTTATCAAACCTCTAAAATCCATATCCATGACTCTCTGAAATGTTGTGCTAACATTATTCAAACCAAATGCCATCATTTTATATGCATACATACCCCATTTTATGGTGAAAGTAGCCTTGAATTGGTCTAATTCTTATACCAATATTTAGTTATAGCCAAAATAACCATTTAGAAAAAAAAACCTCTCAGATCCTAATACAATTTATAGAATTTTCTCCATAAGGGGAAGGGGATAATGATCCTTTAAAGATGCTTTATTTAGATCCCTTAAATCTACACAAAGCCTAATTTCACCATTCTTCTTTCTTACAAGGACCAAATTAGCAACCCAAGATGAGTGCTTGATAGGGAAAATGATGTTAGCCTTTATCAATTTGGATAGCTCACTCTTCATCAGGGGTTCGATCTTTGGATTAATTGGTCTCTGCTTTTGTCTAAAAATTTTGGTATTTGGATCAAGATCTACTATATGTTGGATTAATCTAGGGTCAAACCCCCTTACATCATGATAACTTCAAACAAAATTATTATCAAATTCTTGACATAACTCAATAAAATATTATTTTTTATAATCATTACATACATTTCCTATCTTTTATGATTTCCCTTGTGAGATGACCACTAGCTTGCAATCTTCTTCATTCATGGTGATGTTCTTCTTTTTACCCTTCAACTAATCATCTAAATTGAAGATGTTTTCTATAATAACTAGACCCATGGTAGTTTATTTGTCTTCAATTAGATGATTTGATCTCCATATTGATCATGGAGTCTTGACTGGTTCCTATCAAATAATTTAGCTTCTTCTCTTAAAAAGTTGACAATTTTTTGGTCACTATCAAAGACTTGCCAATTGGTTGCATTATCAAGAATAGATGGCCTTACCATAAACCTTGCATGCTAGCTATTTTTCTTCTTTATTTATTTATGTAGGTTATATTGGGATCCCACTAAAGCCATATGATCAACTTCTTTATTATGTGCTCTTGGTACCACTTGAATTTTCAAAGTGGTAAAGTCTTCTAAAATGTCCCAAACTCTATGTTTATAAGATCTTGGAAAATTATTCTAATTTACATTTTTGGAACTCTCTTAGTGAATAATCAACTCACTGTCACCAAATATTTATAGGTATTTTATCCCTCTCTCTTTGGCCAATTATAGGCCTCGAATCAAAGCCTCATATTCAACTACATTATTTGTGCCACTAAAATGAAGTCTAAAATAATATAAATAGTTCTCTTTTTATGTAGAGATCAAGATAATACCTGCACCATTCTTGCTTCTTGAACAATCAAATAATAATGCCACATTCCTTGAAGATCTTCAACTAGTTTTATTAAGTTTAAAATAATTGCATCATTCTTATGGATGTAATATGTACCCAATATTATTTCTTGTTCATATTCATAAGGATAAAATGGAGGGTTTATCTCTATTCATCCATATGAGTGTCTAGAATCTCTTCTATAGGTGTTGCAAATTCATGATCAATATCCTCTTCATGGTCCTATAATATATAGTTCATGTCTACAGGGATAGGAGTGTATGGCTCAATATGATCTTTAGCAATTAGCTCAACTCTTATTGTTACTCTTGTTCCATATCTTGTCCTAAATAGCATGTGAGACTAATACTCATATTGATATCCTCCCATTTTTTTTAGTGAAATCTCATAAAAGACAAATGGAAAAATAAGGGGGAAAATTTATAATTGAGATATCTTGGGAAATTAACAATCTAGGACGAGTGTGAATAATGGGGTTTAGACATTTTATTGTTCCTATTATTTAAACAATAATCCCATCCAATTGAACCACACCTTTATTGATAGGTATATACTTTATAGCAAGGGCATAAACTATTTTCTTAGGGATAATAGAACTGCTAGCCCCTAAATCTACCATGCAATTATGAATGAGATGCTTCCCTACTATGAGTGAATGATAGAAAGGAGAAGGCTTACCATTTTTACATATTTTAGTGTCATTTTTTGGTTGACACAAATTAGTTATAGTGTTAGGTCCCTTAGTTTGAACCTTGTTTGTTATCTAGAATTTTTTCAAAGCCTCTTATATAAAATCTCTTTGCACTGGAATGGATAGTGCTTCCCATATAGTGACATTCAAATTGGTTTTCTTCATCTTCTCAACAATAATAAAAGGGATATTACCAACCTTTGCTAGTGCCTTTGATGGAGTTATGTCTTCCTTCATGAGATTTGGAGTTCGTACTTTTGCTTTGGGTTAGCCCATGGGCACAAAGGGTGGCCTTTGTATCGTGTTTCTCTTTGTTGGTTCTTGTAAAACTTTGGAAGTTGTGTCTTATTCCACCCTAGGGGGTTAATCACTTTCTATTGATATTTTCTTCAAACATGTATTGGTTTCCAAAGGACCTCTATCATTGAACAATGCCTCCTCTTGATTTACACCACAAAAGTCCTCTTACCAATTTAGAAGAGTAGCCTCACCTTGAGTAGGTTCTTATGTATCTGCTTGTTGAGAAGTGGATTCTTCTTATTATCCTTGTGTGTTTGATATACCTTACACCATCAAAGATTTATTAATGACACCATTAGGACAAGTATTCTAGTTATGTGGTTGAGAATAAGGATAACACCATTCATACTCCTGGGCCAAATTATTTTGAATAGGTACAATAGCTTTGGAAGCACCTGATACTAGTAAAGCCTAGATGCTTGGATGTTTTGCTTATATAGTTTGACCTTGTGGCTGATAATTTCCTTAGGATGCTTATTAGGTTGGTATGTTAGGTTAGCCTATTGATAAGGCTTGTAGTTTTTGGATTGTTGCCTCTTCATTGCTACTAACTCATTATCAAAACTCTTAAGTAGTGACTTAACCTCATATAAATCATCTGTAGGTGTGAGAGTTAAAGCTAGTGTTTTTATCATGGTGGTAATTGGATCAATTATAGGTGGTGTAGGGGTTATTTATGTAAATAGAGGCATTGGTGGTGTAGGGGTTATTTATGTAAATAGAGGCATTGGTGGTCTTGGGGTAATTTTCCTTGCTTGAATTAAATTAATTTTATGCCCTTATTTCAATTACATAGGCATTGGGAAGTGTGGTGCCACCCATTGATTGAATCATAATATCTATATCCCTATTCAGAGCTCTCAAGTAACATAAAAAGGCATCATTTAGAATTGGCTTGACCAATACTAGAATTATATTCCATGTCTTTTGAAAATGGAAATTAAAGTCAGTCATGTGCTCATGAGGAGCTCATTGAATGACAATTAATTATTCAACCAAGGAAAGGTGGTCACTCCTATCTTCAAATTGAGTACATAGTGTAGTGCCTAAGTCATACCAAACTCAGATGGAATTGGGAGGAAGACCTATGTACCATTGTAAGGATTTACCTTTGAAAGAGGAGACTAGGATCCTAATTACAATATTATCTTGTTTCAAGTTTTGGACTGAATATAGATTAGTAATATCTTATATATGTTCCATAGGAGTGGTATAATTTTCACCAGTAAAATATGGAAGGCTTTTTAAAGCTGAGATAGTCATATCATCATACTAGGCCAACTGGAGTGGACTACCTTTATAAAAATCTATGAAATTTAAATTTCTAGCCATTATGGGAGATATGAAACTCATGGGATTACTTGAAGGAGATGTAAATAAAATTATAGGATATACTCTAGGGCAAGGTAAAACTGATTTTAATCTATTTTAGATAGAAATGATAATTCTAAAAAACCATCTCTCTTACCTTTAGTAGATGATCTTGTTTGTTTGCTTAGCATACGTAAACCTTGAAATTCTAAATCTATAAGCCAATGGAGTCACCAGGTGCTTTTGAAATTTGAATGGGGATCACACAATGCTTGTTGAGAATAACACCAATCTCTTTGTAATTTTCAAGTCCCACTGAGCATGCCAAAAATTGTTATCACATAGATTTTGCACCCATTGTTGAAGTAGTAGCTCACTGTGCAACAATCTAATGATATAATGAATCACCTCCAAGCTATAGGACCTTGGTGAATTGAGGTGACCCTATAGATAAGGTTGACTTCCTTTCACTAAACTTGTTACAACTGATAAATTATCAATTTATATAAATTTTACTTCTTTAGTGATCTTGCTCCTAAACTATGGCTTTAATTGGGAAAAGAGTTGTGAGAATGAAATTTGTAAAACTAAAAATGGTGATTACACCAAATATTTTTATAGTGGATTTTAAAACTTTCTTGAATGAACACAACATAAAATAAAATATTGAAATTTGTAGGAGCACAAACTCATGCAAATGGGAAATCAAAGGCAATATTTGTTATTTTTTATAAAAGGGACAAATATTCTTTTATTTTAATCAAACAATCTTCCAAAAGGGTATAGAATACAACAAATGAAATTTTGTGACTGAAATAAGAATTATAACATCCAAAAATATTCAAATAACTTTGCATACATAGAGATTTCTCAGACAAGAAAGTCAAATCTTCAATTTATTCTCATTCTCTAGGTTACAGCATGTAGAAAAGTTACTCAAAATGTAGAATAATAAATGTAGCATCAAAAAGATAAGATGGGCTATGCCTACTACCCATATTTATAAAAAAATATCTCATAAATGAGATGTTGTTAATAATAAAATCTAACTCCTAATGGAAATACATGAAAATATGAAAGCTCCATGAAAAGAGGCATGATCTTTAGTTGGTGGCATCTATGGAATGGTGAACAAGTGTTGAAAAAGCTCATGCAAGAGTTGGGCATGATCCAAACTGGTAAAAGCGTGGATAAAAATTGGGAAGTCTTCATGCAATGCCTATGTTCTTCTTCATACAACTACAATATCTCTTCATGCAATGGGGGGCATCAAAGTGAAATTCAATTTTAGAACAAATGATAACTTCAAGACAAAAACCCTAATCTGTAATTTTCAAGTGAGACTTTTACAACTTTCAAGTCATACCACTTTATCAAAACTAGATTTGCATTTTTCAATACGTGTTTTTACAACTTAAGCAATTAAAACTTGTCAAAATGAAAAGTGCAATTTGCAAGTCTACTTTTTTATAATTTCCAACCTGTCAAAATAGAAAGTATAAAATAAACATGGCTCTTTCTTAAAAGAGTTGTCAACAAGATAATTGCAATTTACAAGATATGTTTTTATAACTTTACAATAATGAAAATACAATTTATGATAATGATTTTAATATAAATAATTAATCTATTTCCAACACTTCTTCTGACTCTTTATCCTTCATAGCTTGTAATTTTTGAATATATGCATCAAAAGCCTTGAAGATCTCTAGGATTTTGTCTTCATCTAGGTCAAAAGAGTAGAGGTTGGTTATCTCAAAATCTGCTACTATATCAAAAAGTTCCCTTCTCAAAGCTTTGTATGTTCAAATTTGTGTACACATCTGATCCAACATGTTATGATATTTGATAAAACAGTAGATAGAGCTCAAGGTGAAAACTATATCTCATGCATATAATTTTTTAATTAATTCCTTAAATTTATTATGAAATTCCTTTACTAAAAGGATCTACTCCTAATAATATATTGGTTGATATGACAATTTATTCAACAAATCCTCTATGTCATATAGCATATCGATGGCCTTGTCATGGGACACTTTGGCCTTATGGGCAGTATCTGTAAGAATTTTTATTTTGAATTGAGCATCTTTATCAAAATCATCTTGCTCTGTATCATTTTTTAGTATGTTTTCTATAAGGATGATATCCATGTCAATCGAGTCTACATCTATCAATTTTGGATATAGAAGATTCAATCTTTCTATCTTTCCCTTATATTTGTTAACCTATGCTCTCAGGGTGATTCTTCTCTCTCTCATAACTGCATAATGATCCATTACTATATCAATGACCTTATTGCCTTAGGAGATGAGCTCTTCTACCCATTCCTTGGTGGCCCTCCCCATGCTACCAATTTATATCACCACATCAAGTGTTCCATGATCTATGATCTAGGTAATGGGTTATATTTATTCATGTTAAGCTGACTACACAATGGGCTCTATGAATTTCTTTAATGCAGTCATTAGTTGTTCAAACTTATTTTTTAACTCATCCTTGGTGAATTTTGTCACTATCCATTTTCTTAAAGAGGGAGTTAATGTTAGATTGAACATCATGTTTCAACCCCTCCCTCGTAGGATGTCCAAGGTAAAATTTTGATACTTGATAGTCCCCCACCACTAGATATTCATTGTGTTTGTTTGGTGGGGGACTATAATCTCTACATATATTTCCACTACTGAGTCACATAATATCCTTGAAAAGGTTTGAGGAGTTATCTTCGATTTATTATGTGTATCTGAAAGACCAAAATCTAATGTACTTGGGGACACCATTTGCTTGTGTTTCTTCCCCACTATCTGTGCTAACCAACTAAGTGTAGCATCTTGTTGTGCCAACACTGTCACTTGAGAATTTATAGCTGAAGATGCTACATTAGTGGGCATGGTGACAAGTCTCATATCCTAAACTGATATTGATGTTGATTGATTAACAGATGTCTGTGCAATTTATTCTCCATTTATGGGTTAAAGTTCCACATTTGCATCTAGGACTTACTCCTTCTCTCTCTCTCCTATAAGGGTAGGGATTACTATGGAAGTGGAAAAGGTAGGGGTAATGGAAATGGATGTGTCTATTTGGGTGTGGGAGATGGAAGTGATATCAAAGGGGGAGTAAACACATGGATTTGAAACTTAGGGACAAGTGGAAGTGTAGAGTCCAAAGCCTTATATGAGTCAATTAAAGTGGTAGGGACACTCAGGGGGTGGTAAAGTGGGAAATATAAAGGGGGATGAAGATGGAGTAGTAGTTATCTCAAGAGTTGGGATGGCCAGTGAAATTGAAGTTAAAATGACTGAATATGTAGCAAGATATTATTATGAAGTATTGGTGACTAACAAGGATGGAATGGAAGGGATTGTAAATGAAATGGAAGGAATTATGGGAGGAGGAAGTGAAATGTAAACCTTAGTATCCAATGAAGAGGATACATGATTGTTTAATTGACTTGATTGCACTATTAGATATGGACTTATTATCATGGGTAAACTAATGGGAATGGAGAGTGGAGTTACTTAGGATGAAGGAGGAATGGATATAGGAGGAGGTGTTAGAGCTATAAAAATAATAAAAATAGGTGGAGGATGAATCATAGAGATGGGAGTTGTGACTATCACTAAGATAGGGTTTGAAGTTATGGATGATTCAACTGTAGTTGTGTCCTTGGATGAAATGACTATTGGTTGGTCTGTTGTTGCTCTCTTTTTGCTTAATTTCCCCTTTTTGGCCTTTGATTTCTTCTTCCTATTGTGAGAGATCACTAACCTATCTGGTTGGTCTTCTGTTGCACCAATGAGACCCTTTACTGATGGAGTAACTCCTTGTTCCTTGAGATTTAATAGTTTTTTAGTGATATTAATTATTTCCTTGGTTACTTGGACCCCTTTATTCCTGAGTTAATTGAGTGCCTAATTGACCATGTGGGTAGTTCTATCTATAAGAGAGAATGATTTAGGAACATAACACCATACTATTAGAAGGGGTTGCAAGTATATCTTACTATCATAGTAGACCTATCTATCGAGGACTCATCACCCACCAAGTCCTTGGGGACTAGTGCCAAATCAAAAGCTTTAACCTAATCCAAGGACATTCTTGAGTAATCTCTCAATCTAACTTCCTCTTCATCATCCAAATCTTACCAAAAATATTCAAAGTAGGGGACATGAGAATATGTTGTGATTCCCAGTGTGTTGGTGATTTTTCCATGAACATCATAGAATGATCTCACCTTAAAAGCCCTCAAGGTCATATGTGTCATTTTTGCCTCTACACACTTAGCTTTGGCTAGGGAGGGGCATGTGTAACTACCTATATTGATTAAGGAATGAATTCATAACTTGTGTTTAATGGAAAATAAATTATGAGTCTCAACAATTTATCTCACTAGATCTATCAAATCTTATTTATCACTCACATATGTTGGAAGAGTGTAAGGGCAGCCACTGAATTTGCAAAACCTGATGTAGGAGTAGGTGGGGAACTAGATGAATTAATAACCCCACTAGGTGATATTTGTAGTAGTTATATCAAATAATCTCTTTCTCTCAAGTTCCTTGTCAAACATTATTATGATGTAGTAGATTAATGCATCATTAACTCTCCTAAAGTTTTGTCTACTTGCTTTCAGAGTGAGGTTAGGGTAATAGTTAAACACTTTATTTGATTCACTAGACACTGTGTTTATCCCTAGAAAAATTCTTCCTTTGGCCAATATATATACTAGTTAGGAGGTCATCTATAATCTTTTTATGGTTTTCACCTCTATTAACTAATTTTGGAGGGAGTCACTGATGAGTTGTGCCCAGTGGATGTATGGTTTATTTTCATGGATGACATGAATATATTGATAGATCTAATCCTAAAATCTCTTTGCATCAGGACAACTAGTAATCTTATGCAGTAATATAATTACATCTCCTACCTCATCCTTGAAATTAGTTCTTGCCAATGTCTTAGGCAATTTGGTGGAGGTAGCCTTAGGGATTCTCATCCATTGCTTATTCATTACTCTTTGGCATCCATTATTATTATATTGAAATAATTTTTTAGATGATTCTAGAGTTATGTCTAGATAATTCTCAAAATTTTGTATCACAAACATAGAGTCAATGAAATATGGGTCCATATTTAGAATCTTTTCCTTTTTATCATTTAACACCTCTCTCTTGTTAGCATCATGGCATTGTGCTAGTGTTATCACTAGCCTATGGATTTGTACCATCAAAGGGAAAGCTATTGATTAGTGTATTTTAGAGTCATAGATACTCTGGATCCAATCATTCTTAAATTTTGTGTTGATCCTAGTCTAGAAGTCACCTAGGTCAATGTGACCTAGGTCTATGTCTATAATCTCAGTGGTTTCTTATTCCAAATTGAGAGTTACATCAAGTCCCTTAGACTTGAACTTCATCTCTTTCCTAGACATGGATTCTAGAGAGACTACTGAAGGAAAACCAACTACAATATTTGGTAGGATTTGTAGGTGTTATAAGTGGGTAGAATGTTTGTGAGAAAGTGAAGATGCAAAAGAAGGTTGAAATCTCTAGTGGAGATTGAAGGTGTGAATTATAGGTGAAAACTCCAGTGGAACTTGGAGGTGTTCTAAGCAATAACAATGTATGTGGGGTTATATGTTATATTTTGTAGGTTAAAATCCCACATGGATGGGAGGTGCAAATTGTAAGTCAAAGTCTACAGGAACTTGGAGGGAATTTTGCATGGAATATTTGTTGGTTTTGAGAATATATATTGGTATATTTATCTGGTTATGTTAAAATTGGAGAAACCTTATATTTTTATTATGAAACTTGAGAAACATGACCTTTTGGGAAACTATAAAACACTCAATGAACCTCTATGACACCATGATGAAAAAACCCTAAAAACTCTAATACATTTAAGCAAGCAATGAAAAGCCTAATCTGCAATTAGCTTCTTCAAATAATTTGTAGTAAAATTTAAAGATAGAGATACTTTGTAGAAAAATATAGATTAAATGCAAAGGGGAGTCTAATAAATACCATGTAGGTGTCAAACAATGTCATGGCATGTGGTTTGAATCATGGTATGTAGTTGTGGCTCGAGGTTGGGTTTACAATTTGATATGGGAGCTCCAAAACTCAATCAACAAGATTAAATAATGACTTAAACAAACCTAATTCTATTTATTTATATTAAAATTCCCTACAATTAATGCATTCATGGTGGTAGTTGGCAAAACTTCAGAGTCTTCAAGTAATTTTGTAATTTTTCAAATTGTCAGTTGACCTCTAGATTCTATGGTCAAGGATAGGTTGACCCTTTGGAAATGGGAAGGTAGAACTTGAGAGATAATTTGAAATTTTGTAAATTTCAAATTGTACTTGGAGTTCCAGATTTCATAAGAGGGGTGATCGATAGGAAGCAAAACTCTAACTGCAATTTGTAATTTTACAAAATTTCAAATTACAATATGTGTTTCAATTTTTGCAAAGTACTTAGTTTATGGGAAGTGGAGGTCTTGTTATAATTTGCAATTTTTCCAAATTACAAATTGCAATCAAATCTCCAATTTCCATCAGCTAGTACATTATGGGATCTAGAAGTCTGGCTATAATTTAAAATTTTATAAATTGCAAATTATAGTTAGATCTTTGGATTTCATCAACTAATGCATTACGAGATCTAGAGTCTAGGAAGTAATTTGCAAGTTTGTAAACTGCAAATTATAAGTAGAGTTTTGGATTTTACAGGCTTAAAAAATGGGTGCTTTAAGTCAATTCAAGGTATTTTTCCAAAAAATTTAAGGGGTCTCCCTTAGGGTACTTGATATTTTTATATTTTTGGGATAAAAATATCAATAATAGTCATCAAAGAAATCAATATCATCCATGATGAGAGAGAAAGAACACAAATATTATGATAAATCATGTAAGAAACATCCTAAATCATATATTTAGGAAAGAATGATGTTCAAATATTGGGTTAACCAAATGTTTAACCCTAAAAATGATTTAGATTGGGCCTATCTAGGGTTAAAGGGGATAGAGATAGCCTAAATTATAAGGGTGATAAACTATCTCTATATTAGGCCAATTAGATGCTAAACTCAGATATAACATATGTTGAATTCATTAAACTAAGATAGGCTCAAAATAGTAAGTATAATTATAGTCATGTAAAATTCAAAATTTGGTTACTTGAGTGTGGCTAATGACACCCAATCCATAGGTCCTCCTACTTGTTTGCACAACCCTTATAGGATTTTCTTTCATTGATTTCTAGTCATCAATAGCCTTCTAGACTTAACCCTAATAGACCCAAGCATCTCTTTCAGGCTCAAATCCATCCCCCTAGGTCTCATTCCCTCTAGACAATAGTGCCTAACTTGGATAGGAGCATTGAAACCTAGGGTGTCTTATTTTTGGTGCTATTATCCAAGTGTACTTTTGGTCACAACCATCATATTTTCTTGAATCCTTATCTTAATTCATTTCAGCGTAACATGATTAATTTTACCCACAATCATTAGGTTCCCTATAAAAAGCCATTCAAAGTCCATTTATAATGGTTGGCACTCATTTACAAGAGAGAGGAAAGAATACAAGAAAGTACACTAAAGCACTTTTCCCTATTCTCTGTATACAGCCTTCTAATATCATTCCAAGCTTATTTAAACCCTTACACCAGTCCCTAGACTTCTAAATTACACCCAGTTTTTCATCTAGTTTCACTTTCATACATAATTTCACCAAGCACTTCAATGGGAAAACTACATTAGCTTGATCTCTCCTCAGAGTATTGGTTTATAGGTAACGTGCACACATATAGGGTGTGAAGTGCATCCAGCATATCCTTTACACACTAAACCCTTCTATCTCTTTCCCAAGTTGTCATTCAAGTTCAAGCACAAAAAGTTCTTAGGGCTTTAAAGATTAAAACAAATGCACAATGAGCTTCACAGACTTTTGGGCTTTGATATTTCACTGACAAGGTAATATATACTTGTCAAGTAGAACCCAAAAATATTAGATCACTTCGACAATAGTGCTAGAAAAGGACTACAATGATGAACAATAGGGTGTCCCACTTTTGATGCTCCTATCTAATCAAAAAATAAAGTTTATGAACCTATTTCTAACACTATCCCAGTCTTTTACCTAAATTCTCAGACCTTGTCTCGGATTGGATAGCTCAAAATAAGCCAAGTCATATTTTATCTTATTTATTACTATTTTTAGAAAAGGAAAAAATACAATATATTTACATAAATCAATGGCTTAATTATTGCACATTATTTATTGATTTACTTTACTCTAAACATGTTTATTAATTATGAATAAAACTCCATTATTTTAAAAAAAAATAAAACAATAACTATGTTAGATATGGAAATGACAAAGAATTAATGTATTTAGTTGGTTTTAATGTTGGCATAGTTCTAGATGTGGAACTATCAGGAATCAAATTGGAAGATGATTCTATAATAGTCATCAGATTCTATATTGAGTGTTTCTAGAGCTATGGGCATTAGCATCAGCATTGGATAGTTACATCGATGTTATTATCTAAACCCAAAGTAGGTATCCTATATGGAATACCTGATAGAAAAGATGTGACCACCTAGATGCTTTTTAGATTGTCTTTGCCTTCACTCTAATGTATTCAAATCTGGGTTATGGACTATCACTCTCATGAAATTGTAAAAACTTAATTTTTCCTCTTCATAGTGACCCTGGGAAAAATGGGTTAGTGTGCACATGGTATTGAGCTGACCCAAATCACCCCTCTATCAATGAGTACTACCTACATAGATAATACTCTAAAGAGGGCCTCAGACTAATTTAGTTCTCCCCTACATGTTGGCTTGTGTGTGAATCATGATATATGTGCAAAATAAGTACAATGGTGACCTAGCTTGTAACTTGGCAAATTAGGCTCTTAGGCTATTCCTTCAGTACTTCAAACTTGTGTATTTGTTGTTCCTATGATTGATATGAAAGAAAATATGGAAGTTTTCCTTTATCAAGTGCTTAATTGAGTGTTTTGATAAGTTACCTTAGGTCTTTTCCAAGTTTTGAAGGTGAGGAATGAATGAGGGTTGATCTTATATTTATATCAATCCCTTTGGAGAATTAAATTGCATTAAATCACTTAGGTTTACTACTAGGATACATTTCATTTTCAAATTAGATGACTTTAGGGCACTATACACTTACATTAGAGTAGGACACCTATGTCGACACAAGTTTTTATCTAGGAGGATAATGCCCAAGGAATAAGAAAGTAGGTACAAACTTAGAACTTTCAAAGGTGGAAGATAAGTAGGTTTTAAACATTCTAAGAAAGATGTAAGGTTTGGGTCATCAACATAATATTGATCATAGCAAGAGATAGGCTAATGGGCACAAGATAGAGTAGATGTGATAGTTCTAAAAGTGGGAAAGATCCAAAATTGAGAGGAACAACCAAGGTCTAATTTTTCCAAGTGTATAAGACTGAGGTGTTATATAATCCATAAATATCATCTACAACATCTCCAAATAAATAACATGTGGAAACCATTTCTTTTGCTAGTGCTCAAGAAATGATAGTTAATTCTTCTCCACATATAACCACAACTAGGGAATAAAATATTGATGATGAGGAATATATTGGCTATCAAATAAAATCAAATAAACCAATTCCAAAATATGGTACGACCAATTACATATATCCTATTCCAAATTAAAAATACAATATTAATTAGATTAGCATGTCTAAATTATGGGATTAATATGTCAATGCAATTGATGATTATGACATATACAATACATGAGTTAAAAATGACTATCCCATTAATGAGATCATTGGTTAGTTCAAACATAGTCTATTGTACATGGCTTCTTGATGTTTGATTGATTGTTCACCCTCTCTACTCTTTTATCTTGCCATGCATATGTACATATGCTTTTGTATTGAACATTATTCTACCCCTTAGCTTCACTTTAATTATGAATTTTTCATTGGCCCTTGCATTTTGATTTATTATCTTGATCCATACATTCATGATAGTTATCCTATGATAACACTTATATTGTATCAGTATGATCATAATTCACATTCCTTGTGGCATATTATTGGCCCACCCCTCCATATTGCCTATGTATGCTTGATTTTTTCATGGATTACATTGAGATGATATTATCACATATATTATATGCCTATATATCTTAGGACATTTGTGTACATACCAATTCTTTCCCATTTGAGGCACGTGCATGTTTATCTCCTTAGACTTATTTGATATGTGACTTTGTGATTCACATATATAACAGGGACAAATTTTCTACCTTCACTTACTTGAGACTTATTTTCAATTACACTTGATTTCCAGTATGCTTTGACATATGCCATGGATTGTTTGAATCCATTATATTCTTCTTTTTTTGAAACAATTCCTCTTAACCTTGATTGATTAGATAAATGTGTCTTAAAAATTCAAAAAAAAAAAATAGAATTCAAAAAAAAAGTTGAATTCAAAAAAAAAATGTTCAAAAATACAAAATTAGGACCTATTGATGACATGCTTTGTTAGTATACATGATTGATTGATTTTATTTATCATATACATGGTTAATTACATATATATTTTCTACACGCACATTTTTCATGGTATATACGAGTGGGATGTAAGACATGCATGTTACATGTGATACATGGACATATATAATAATGATATTATTTATGTGCCTACACTAGTAACATCTTTGCATGATTATCAAGTTGTATCTTTATATACTAGTTCATTGATCATAGTAGATTGATATACATGACTTGTTCTTACTCATACTTCTAAAATGTTATTATTGTCACCAAATCTCACACCCTAGAAGAGGGTGTTCAATCTTCTTTCAGATTTGGGCAACATGGGAACACTTTCACATATGTGGGTGTACCTATAGTGGAAGTGAGCCTCTAGCTTTTAAGGGCTAGCTCCCTGAATGTATTGTGTAATATTTATCACTTATGATACTTCATATTTATGGGGGAAAAGAGTTATAAAATGCATAAATTGAACCTACTCTAAATAAGGTGATGCACCAAGAATATCTTCCACATGACCATCATATTTCTACCACACTAAAACAGAAAATATAGACTAGTCTCTAAGTTTTAATAGATGCTAACATGAGTATTTTGATATAGAGCCAAAATGTGAGTAGTGACACAAGGTAAATGAACCAAAGGGTAGATTTTACACTTGAAGAACAATTGTACACTTTAAAAGATTTACATACTAGACTACACTCTATATGACCTATTAGATTAAGAACTCTTGCTCAAACATGAAAAGATAAGGGAAGGAAGGATAGAGAGTTATCACTTCTCATCACCATACATCACTTACAGACTCAGATAATTATTCAAAACTTATAAAACAAACTTGTATTAATGTTCAAAGGAAAAATATAACATCAGTCTAGCATGGCTTTGCCATACATGGTGTGGGTTTTTTTTACAATAGCTGAAGGGCTATATTTATAAGAAATGGAGAGAAAGAGAGAGAGAGAGAGACCTTGGTGCTCAAAAGGGGAATCAACCAATTCAAAACCATTTTAAAATTAAGTAAAACTACCTTTGCAAATATGCTCCTTCAGGCCATTTGATTGATCCCTGTCACTTTCAATCGCTACACAGTTATAATATTCCCTCTTTAATCCTCCTTGGTGGTTGTAATAGTGGAATCAAGCATTCCCACTGGGTTCAAGCATCCATCTAGTTATAATAACTAGATCAAATCTATTAATGATTTATCTTAATGTTAAACCATTCCAAACTAGTTTGTAATGATGTGTATATTGGAGGGATGTGGTCCCTTTTGAGCAATTGGTCCTAGAGATGAAACCATTTGATTCTACGTGTCTGATTTCAAAATATTTGGATTTGATTCTAAATGAAACATTATTAATCTTGGCATCATCATGCTTTTTTTCCTTAGTTTAAAATTGACTCTTCAACCTCTACCTAAGTCACTTGGATCCCCTTTGTTCTGATTGGTCATTAAAAACTGACTCAAATCGTTGACTCATGCCATTAGATTATCTAGGCATAGATACCCGTGAGCTATCGATCTTCTACTAGTCAAATGTGCTTATGCCACTTATCACACACCCATTAATCCTTGATATTTTTTTACCCTTTTACCTCTCACTCACCATTTATCTTCAATGTAAGATTGATCATGCACCGTTAATCTGTCTGGGCCCACTGACTTTGTCTTTGCCCGTGCACCATTAGATCTAGACCTAAGCTCCCATGATATTTCCACTTGGTATCATCATGTTAATCCTTGGGATATTTTAATTTAAATATATACTTTCTAGGGCTTGAAATTGACATTCATACACCTATCTAGATCACCATTCTGTGGGCTATTTCTTTTAGACCCTTTTGTTGGACAATTCTTTCGAGCTTCGTATCTCAACCACTTCCTCCAAAGGAAATTTATTGTTTTGTCTTTACCTTAAATAATTATTTAGGATAAAATGTTTGACATAATTCATGTCTTTGAGATATTTATCTTGGATAAAATGTTTGAAATAAATCATCTTTTGGGAAAATTGTCCCAGACATTTTTCTTAAAGGAATTGTGCCTACAGAATTACCCTTCAAGATTATCCTTCAATATTTCTAAAAGTGCCCTTCAAAACTTTAAAAAGTGTCCTTTATAAAATAAATGACCCTTCGATAACTCAAAAGTGGACCATTTCACTTGAAGAACATATCCTTCGAAAAAAGTGTTTGTGACACTTGGCTTCAAAAATACCCCTCAGAACTTTCAAAAGTGCCCTTTTTGAAAGAAAAAGACCCTTCAAAAACTTTAAAGTGGACCATTTTGCTTGAAGAACATATCCTTTGGAAAAAGTGTTTGGGGCACTTTTCTCTAAATAATTATTTTAGATAAAATGTCCAAAAGAATTCTTCCTTAATCTTTTTCTTCAAGACAAAAGTTCTGAAAGAAAATTGCCTTTGGGAAAATTATCCTGGACAATTTCCTGAAGGAATTGTGCCCTTAGAAATGTCCCTCAACTCTTTCAAAATAGTCCTTTATAAATTTGGAAATGCCTTTTTTTTGAGAAATTACCCTTCAAAAAAATTGTGTAGGGCACTTTGCTTGAGAAAAGACCCTTCAAAAATATGAACTGACCCATTTTCTAAGAAAAGATCCTTCAGGACTTTTGAAAAGGTCCATTTTCTCAAAGAAAGATCCTTCGAGAAATGTGTGTAGGACACTTTACTAAAAAAGTTCCCGTCAAGATTTTTGTAAAGGACCAACTTATTGAAAAGATATCTTTTAGAACCTTTAAAAAGTGCCCTTCAAATAAATGACCCTTTGGAGAAATTATTTTAAACAAAATGTCCAAAACAATTTTTGACACTTAAACAAAAAGTTTGAAATGTAACTCCCGAATCAATTAACACTTGGCCAAAAGACTAAAACAATACTTTTGAAGTATTTAACACTTATACATTTATTATAGGCTTTATGTGGAATGCTTCCTCTGAAGGAAATCTAAATGCTCTAACACTTGGCCAAAGTTGAAATATATCTCAAGTTTAACCTTAGGTTTTTTGGACTTGCCCTTGCAACTGCTCAACACCATGAAAATTTGCTACTTGCATATATGATCAAAAAATGATTCTTAAGACACCAGAAGACACAAGGACTAGGCTAGGCCATGACCCACTTATATGAAATGACATCAAACAAAGCCAAAACATACCCTATCACATTATAAAAAGCCACTATACAAGATTTTGACTATAAGGGGGTTGACCCATTTTGGCCTATGGGGAAAAAATGGTCAACATCTTTGGTGACTTTTGGAACTTTTGTCCTGAAGAAAAAGACTAAGGCAAAATTCTTTGGAACATTTTATCCGAAGGAATTGTGCCCTTAAAAATGTCCCTTGACCCTTTCAAAATAGTCCTTCAAAACTTTGGAAATGCCATTTTTTCAAGAAACTACCCTTAAAAAAAGTGTATAGGGCACTTTTCTTGAGAAAAGACCCTTCAAAACTTTAAACTGACCCATTTTCCCAAGAAAAGATCCTTCGAGACTTTTGAAAATGTTTATTTTCTCAAAGAAAGATCCTTCGAGAAAAGTGTGTAGGACACTTTGTTGAAAAAGTGCCCCTCAAAATTTTATTAAAGGACCAACTTCTTGAAAAGATATCCTTCAGACCCTTTGAAAAGTTTCCTTTAAAGAAATGACCCTTCGGGTAAGTCGTTTCGAATAAAATATCTAAAATAATTCTTGACACTTAAACAAAAAGTCTAAAACATAACTCCTAAAATAATTAACACTTAGCCAAAAGACCAAAATAAAGCTTCTAAAGGATTTAACACTTGTACATTTATTGTAGGATTTGTGTGGAACACTTCCTCTAAAGAAAATTTGAATGCTCTAACACTTGGCCAAAGTTAAAATATCTCTCAAGTGTAACCTTAGGCTTTTTTAGACCTACCTTTACAACTTCTCAATACAATGAAAATTTGCTACTTGCATATATGATCAAAAAATGATTTGTAAGACACCAAAAGACATAAGGACTAGGCTAGACCATGACCCACTTATATGAAATGACATCAAACAAAGATACAACATACCCTATCACATTATAAAAAACTTTTATACAATATTTTGACTATAGGGAGGTTGACCCATTTTGGCCTATAGGGAAAAAATGGTGAATAGTTATTTTATATGGATATTATGCTTTGATATATTAAATTATGACATTGATTGATTATGCAGACTAACATTTACTTCTCCATGCATGATTGATGTTGATGATTATTACATTGTGTGATCATTGATTATGTGATATATTATGTGTTCAATAAGATAATTAATTATTTCTTGTCACATCACACATCATTTGTGTTAAAGGATCCTCTAGTCTATGTCATGGCCACATTGTTTGTGTCAGGTTAGAGTTGAGTTAGAGTCATTTCATGTCTTGAGTACTTGTGTGTTTCATGATTATGATATTATGTGTGTATGTGTTTGTGTGTGAATACATATATGACTATTATTGAGATTGATGTTGTGATTTATATCACACATGATTTTATTATGTGTGATGTCATTTCTATCATGCATCAATTGTGTTGTTTATTATTATGTGCCTAATTGATATATATAATTGATATGACACATGTATGCCCATTGCTTTGGATTACAAGTTTCATATGTGATTAAATGATAAAATATTTCTATGGTGACGTATCTTATCATGTTTATATATATAATTTATATGATTACATTTTATATATAACACATGGTGTTCATAACTCTTACTTTTGAGATGAGTGATTCACATAGTTCATCCCTCATATCAAAATGGAGGCATATGGTGGACTTGTCTTAGAGATTCAGGTCATGATAAATAGATAGTTCATACTTTGGATCAGATTATGTGATTCAGACGAGACAGACTGAGCAGATTCAAATATATATGAGGTATATTTGGGTCATTCTACATGATTATGAGGAATAGTTGACATATTATATGACATTTTGAGACAAATTACATGGGTCAAATTGAGAAGATTTATTAGATCGAGTGGATTTAGCAGATCGAACAAATTTATTAGATTGAGTAAATTGAAATAAAATCCATGAAATTATGATAAAAGGGAGGGCATTTTATATTAAAGTGAGGTATAGATGCATCATATCGGGGCATGATTATTTTTCACAAAAACATTTTTAATATTTTATATACTAAGGATCAATGGGAAATTATGCTACTACATAAGCACTTTAGATCTAAAATATGTCTGTAGTGTTTGATTTGAAGATTTAATTTACATATAAAAAAATTTCAGGGTTCCATGTGGGCATACAAACCTATTTCAAAGTTTTGATTTTACATATAAACTTGTTTCAAGGTTCCACCTTTGCATATGAACCTATTTATGGGTTCTATAAAAGAGTTATGATGATATTTAGAGTAGTACAAATGAGGTTTCTATGACACTCAACTTTTATCACTTATCCTCCTCCAATGGTGGTTTAGGCATTAACACTCATCAACACATGGTTTCATTAATTGCATCTCTTTGAGGCATAATCACCCCATGTTATACTCTAAATAAGCTCAACCAAGTGGAAGCATAGTTCACATACCCTCAAGTGTATTCATTCCTTGACCTTTCAATTTCAAATAATTTAATGATCTATATTATTTTATATTTTCTATAATGAATGTACATTGATTCATACATATTGCCTTGTAATTTTTGCATAGATCAAATGGGACATTTGGGGCATACCTATCAACACCAAGGGAGGTTAATAATAGGTTAAAAAAAAAAAAATTATCCTTTAATATAGCATTTTCAATGTTATAATAAAAGGGGAGAATTTTTAGACACCTAAATTTGGTATTAGAATCTAGGAAAAATCAAATTTATCACATGTTGACATTCTTGGACTTTGTGTACATATTTGAATCTTGTGCATGCTTTCATCTATCCATCTACCTACCTATTATCTTTCCAAACCAAAATTACCAATACACATATTCAAAATCACCTTAATATGTGAAAGAACCTTCTATAATCCTAAATAGATTGTATCCATATCTTATATCATTGATTTTCACTCCCAAAACATTACCGACAATAATTTGACAATTATGATTTTACCACAGGTGTCTAGATACCTTTGTCGGTAGTTTCCATGAACACTCAATGACTAGTTTTCAAATTGGGTTGTGTTTATTAACTTAGCCTAGACACGTTTCATGGGTAGGTCATAGTGGGAAATATCAAAAAATTGGTTGTAACTAAAAAAATCCTAAGGTCATACTCACTTAGTAGCTTGGTCACTACTTGGAAATTTGATGCAACTATAGTTAGGGATCTCAATTAAGATTTGTCTCACACCATGCAACCCTTAGAATACATAGCATAACATGTAATTAAGTAAATCAACACAACTTATATATTTAATATATTTCAATGTAGGAATTACAACATGCACACACATAACACATTACTCTATCATCTCAAATGAGATGTGTTACAATGCTAAATCCACATATCTCTACTACTAAATCATAATATTTGCAAGATTATCCTCTCTTAGAACAATACTTACAACTTATTCCTAGCTCTAATCATCTATCCTAGTCTTCCATCCACTATCCATCCCTTGCACAAGTGTATGGGCATTATACACACCCTAATTTGGTCAAGCAAACACAAGTACTATGTCTATTATTATTCTTTCATGAAAAATTCATAAAGATGAATCTAAGTCTTGTTCGCATGGTCACTTTAGTATTTTGATATTTCTTATGACTTTTTTTCCTATTTGTTACACCTTCAGTGGTCCTATATCATGTTATCCCAGTCACAGGGACCCCCTAACCTATTTTCCATAGTTAATACTAAGTTTTTTGGTCTCAAGACACTAGCATAGTCTTAGACTCTAGCACAGTGTGCTAGTGTCCACCTCAGTGCTAATGTTCAATAGTCACATTTTCAACTTGTTATGGGTCCTTACCCTTCTTTGAGTCTCTTCTTATGATTTATATTTTCTTTTCACCTTATCAGCCAACAAACAAGGGTCCCACACTCAAATTAAGGTTTTTTTCTATATAAAGAGCCTCACAAGGCATCTTACATCTATCACTTACTACTTTGGCACATAATTATTTAAAAAATTAGTTAATAGTATAGCTTAGTACTCTTTGTATTGCATATTACTCAGCAACACACATAGACCTACATGCTTGATCAAAAAATGGCCTAGGCAAAAGTCATTCTAGCATTCCATGCAAGTTGATTATGCATGTTCCCTAAGGGAGAACTACATATGATTTAAGACCCATATCATTGGGGTTAATGTAGGCAATAACCAGGACAATAGGGGTTCCATCCTACATGATTTTAACATCCCATAACCTATATTTTGACTTCTTTTTATATTTGATTTTATTGTTTCATGTGTGTAGGTATTCATTAGGGTTTTAAAAGGATATACATCTAAACAATGACATAGAAATATTGTCAAAAACTCTTGAGCACACCTGCAAAACCCTTAATCCTTCTCATAACATCTCTATAAGTCTCAAGACCCCTACCCTTGAAAGGAAACTAGCATAGTGCCTTGGACACTAGCATAATGTGTTATTGTCCCTCTAACCATTTTATTATCTAAAATTAGTTTCAGCTATAGTTACAGAATGGAAGGACTCTAGATTGATTTCTATACTTGATTCATCCTTTCCATCCTCTAGTGACATTTGTTTCACTCCAGATAAGTTGATTCTCTTATTGTACATTATATTTTGGGTAAATCAATTTGAGAGATCTGTTTGAAATATTTTTCTATATTCACCCTTTGTACCCATCCCTTTAACAACCTAGGCTTTACATTATCAAGTCCTAAATATTTAAAACATTTGGTTAACTCAACTTAGAATATTGTTTAACAACGCTAGTTCCACCATAGGGTTTGCCTTATTCATCTTTGTGTACAAAATTAGGGTTTATTAAATTTTGATTTCTTCCTAATTTTTTCACATCTTAACTAATCCATATGAATTATTTTATTAGGGTTTCATTAATTTAACATATCTTTAAAAAAATTACAAACCATTCAAACCCTAGATCTGCATACTAGGTCCTTATACATCCAAACATTAGCCCTTAGGGTTTTAAATCAATTTCTAATTTTCCTATACTTTAGGCTGACTATATAACATATTTTTAAATATATCTATTTTAGATTATCTTCTCCCCATTGTTTTCCTATTTTTCATCTTTTTACATTCTCTTATGTGGCAAGTTTAAAATGACTTCTAGGAAACCTCTTGCCCCTCACCCAGTTGACCAATTTCTAAACATTTCACATAATTATACAACTCACTGGACCAATTTTAAGAATTATATGTTAGCACATGATAATGACCATGATTTCATTTATAATTATGATGATGATTGTTGTAATGATGGATATGATTATTACTATGAGCATGATGATGAAAGTATGGATGAGGACATATTAAACACACCTTCTCCTTCTCCTCTCTCTTCCCCTACTTCTAAAAATTAAATTAACAACATAAGGACAAAATATCCCCTTATAGGTAGTGATTTGTTTGAATGCAATCATAGTTTTTCAACCACTTTTGATACATCCTTATTCAAATTAAATTAATACAAGAACAATAAAATCAATTTAACTTTGCATGGTTCATTATACATGATGTTCCTAGCATAGAAAAACAAAATGCATGTTATTTATCTTTCTTAATTCAATTTTAAAAAGCAATTACAAACAATGTTACACCTTTTATAGATTCACAAACTAAAGTAGATAATATTATTTTGTCACCATCTTTTACATTTCAAGTTCAACATAGTGATTGTATGAAAAATATAGAAATTAAAATTTCTCTAACTCTCCTACTACATGTCATAATATGCCAAATGAAAACATGGTTTCTACTTCTTCCACCCTTGACCGCATTATTAAACATAATGATAACATGGGCATTCCACTGATAGCTAGTAAAGACACACATTGCATTTCACCTACACATGATGATATGTTGCATAGTAGTAAAAATATAAAATCTTCTTCTACTCCTCTTTTTGAGCATGAAAATGATAGTTATTATACTCTTACCTCTATAAGTGAATTAAATTCTTATTTTGATGAATGTGGAATAATAATGAATATTATTAATTCAGTCAAGAAGATATTGATAGAGGTCTCATTTTCCCTCTTAAGTGGAAATTATTATATGAGACATCCAAATAATTTTAGCATCTATGTAACATAGCTATGGCATTAGAGAATAATTTGGAACTCATTGAGACAAATTTAAAAGTAGACATGGATTTAGGTATCTCACATGCACAATCATCTAATATGGTACAAACACCTGATACACATATGCCTAAGTAAAAGTGAAACATAAATCACTAATCAAGATACTTGACAAAGGCAAAGAGCCACTTCACAGAGCATCTCCTATAATGAATAGAGCACAAGACACTAGTAGTGAGGCCATACAATTCTTAGACAGAGATTGGCCTCATGAAATATTATTTACACCACTAGATAGAGGGATGGTCACCCTTCCTACTCCTCAGCATCATCCAACACATAATTTAATAATAATAAAAAATAAACCATATTATAATTATCATAGAATCAATAGACATTGGGATAATCATTGTTGTGAACTCATGAATCATATTGACCAATGTGTTGATAGAGGCATTATAGAAGCATAGGACACCAACAATGGGATCATATAGTTCTAAGATAGAGAGTGGCTTCATGATATATTATTTACATTAATAGATGGATGGATGATCACCCTTCCTCTTACTTAGCATCATCCAACACATCATTTACAAATAATTAAAACAAACCATATTACAATTATCATAGAATCAATGGACATTGGGATAATCATTGTTGTACACTTAGAGATCATATTGACCAATGTGTTGATAAAGGCATTATAGAATTCACATAGGGGGCATTGAGATATACTTCTCCACACTCTCCTATGTCACACTCTTCTATGAATGAGTTATCCCCAGACATTCCTTTCAAGGAGACATTGGTTACTCATCATACAATCCATATGGTTTTTATGACACCTACTTATGTGAGATCTCTTGCACCATAGATTCAGTAGCGATGTCAACTAATTCACAGAGCTCAAACTACTTATAGAAACATGGTATTTTAATGGAAATAAACTCAACCACCAATTTTAGTTCAAAAAATAATTAAGATATTTGGTAGAGATCATAAAAATTAGAGCACAATGATAAAACAACCATCAATTAAGATATATAATAGAGATCACAAAGATCATAGCACAATGCCAACATGACCATTGATTTAGATAGTTGGTAGAGGTCATAGAGATCAAACCACTACATCAATTTGACAACCAATTAAGATATTTTTAAGACATAATGCACATCAGATGATAGCTTTAGTAGGATATCTAATTAATCTATTTACTACAAAATCTACACATCTAGCTACCAATAGTGTACCACAATCATTAGAAGTTATAGAGTCTACGTCTACATCTACACAACATGAGTAATATGTTAATTTTTTTAATCTAACTTTAGGGTTTAGTAGTGCAGGTTGTAATTCCATGATCAACACTCAGATATACTATGATACTTCCAAAACAAATACACTAACAACTAGCATTCCTAATATGATATACATATATACTCAAGCATCCATATACATATGAGAAACCAATTACCATTCCTTAGCTGAATAAACACATTTTTATCATAACACATGAGCAATACATAAAATCAAACACTTAATGAAGTAAACAATTCCACAAATCAAAATCCCAAATAATACAATACCTATATAACAAAAAGTCCATATATATAAAAAACTTGTTTCAAGTTATTTATATATATATAACTCAAAACAAGCTTTAGTAAAATAATAAAAAGTCACTTAATAATTAGAGCTTGGTCACTAGGACCAGCCTCCTCACTCTCACTCTCAGACACATGCACACTAGAGTTAGATGCTCCTACACTTCTTCTAGATCTTGATTAGGACCTATTTCTCTTTGCTCTATCTCATAACATAGACACCTTAGCTAACAACTCTTCATGCTCTTGATGTAAACTAATGTATTCATCCATGATCCTACTACTCTCTCCATCCAGAACATTAGGTGTAGGCATATCTCTCCTTTACATCTCAACACGTGCCTCATCTATATCACTAGTTGCTTACTTATATACAATGGTGATAATGGTCGCTTGATCAAAAATTTGTTCATGAATGATTATAGCTATTGTGTCCCTCTCAACTATCCCATAATCTATGACATCATTATGGATATGTCATATTAGCTCTCACAATGTAGTCTCAATAATGGTCTCCTAGTACTCATTATCTCCTGGACCTATGCACACCAAAGTAATGCATTTGATATTTACTCAATAATTTAATTACTAAACTAAACCAAACATATAAATCTATAATAATAACATACCCTCAACTTCCCTAATGGGATTTATATCCAACACATCTCCCATGATGACCCCATCTCCCAAAAATAGTGGTGGCCACCTATGTAGTCCCCATCATAATATGAAGGCACTAGTAACCCCCACATTATCCACATCCATTATCTCTATCACTATATCTTGCTCTATCATCAAAATTAGAGCCATCTCAACCATAGATGGTCTCAGTCTATAAAATACCATCCACAACAAAAAATGAAGCCAGTAGCACTACAAAAAAATTATGTACTTGTGGAACATTAGTCATAATGATCATGACAATAAAACATCACTACAACTCCCACGATGATGAGTCCCTACAATTATGTTTTTAAAATACCTAGAGGCTTGATCTATAGCTCTATCTATAGTAACCTCCTATAATATAGCCCATTAACCAATAATGGGCACTCTCATTATCCTATAGACATCCTCGAGAGTCACAATGATCTCCTTGTTGGGCAACCAAAATGTACAAGTATTGGTATTCCACCGCTCACACAAGGTAATCATTATATGGTAGTCCCAGGGAATCGATGCAAGTGATGCCACATACCCCAAATCAACCTTATCAATCACCACCCTCTCATCATCTATTAGGGGCAGTCTGCATAAGCACTCCATCATCCAACCACTATGAAACTCCCTCATGCATATATCTACCTATAAAACACAATAAAAATATACATTATCATCTCCAAATAAACATATAAACATGGAAAAATAATAATAAAACATGAAACAAAACCAAAAAATACAATTTTTACTCCATTGGACATTAGCATTATCACCAGGACACTATTGTTGGATACTAGTACAGCACTAAGACAATAGAATAGTAGCCTAAGACACCAGTGTAGTCTTTGGGACACTATCATGGCCCTCCTAAAAAGGGCCTAAACTACCTTAATTTTGTTTAAAATGATTAAAAAAAAGTCAACATTTTTCAAAAATGTGGAAAATAATAGGTTCTTTACCAGGATAACCTCCTCATCGACCTGGATGAGCACCTCCACCTCCTCGTAGCAAGTCATGTTTGTTCCTCGTCTTCTCAGCATATTCACTAGGTTCATAACAATAATTCACTAAGGTTAAAAGGTTCGAATGAATTTCAAAATCAATCAATC
The DNA here is from genome assembly GCA_037957365.1 of Torreya grandis. NCBI lineage: Eukaryota > Viridiplantae > Streptophyta > Pinopsida > Cupressales > Taxaceae > Torreya > Torreya grandis. The sequence goes on along the minus strand of JARHVA010002256.1, from coordinate 527,475 downwards.
AACTTATGTAATCTATGTTTTAATAATGCCACGTACCTAAGGTTAACATTGCATGCAATTTTTTCCAACTAATACCAAAATATTCCAATCATAATATCTCAAAAACTATATCTCTAATTTGCAATTCATTTTTTTTGTGCAGGGATCAATGATGATATTCCTTACATCATACCCATTACACTTCTATCCTAATTGATTTGAATCTATAAACAACAAAACTCATGTTTCCTTAATAAACTCAATATAGACCATAGGTCTATCTTAGACTCTGATTACAAATGATTCCTTACAAATAGCCAAAAGAATCGATCCTATGCTCATATTACCAATGCTAACTATCACTAATGTACCTACCAGTATTACTTTTGGTTCACCACCCTCACCATAGTTTCAACAATCTCACCAAAAGGGGGCATATATACATTATTAACATAGTTGACTTAGATTTATCGATTCAGTGATTTAGATATATAGATACATAGTTTGACTCAAACTTCTTGATTCAGATACTTAGATATACAGTGGTTTAGATATTCAGACATACAATGGCTTGGTTACATAGTTTAATTCAAATACACAAATTAGCTCATATATTTAGACACATAGGTTGACTCAGCTTTATGAGGTTCCATAATCTTGTTAGATATTAGTTCAGATACTTAATCATACAATGGTTCAAATATATAGATATTTAGGTACACAAGTTAATTCAGATACATAGATTGTCTTAGATATTCAGACACACAAGTTGACTCAAATTTATAAAGTTTCATGATCTTGTCAGATATTGGTTTAGATTCTTAGCATTTACATAGGATTCTAACATAGTTCTAGACTTTGATTATGACTATAGGGGAACGTACATGGTACACCATCCCTATAGGGACATAATGTTACGCATAGAATGTGTAGCTATATTAGTCAGGTATTAGGTTCAGGGGCATGATGCAAGGCATGTGTCTTTGATCCCACATGATTCCACCATATTTATATATATGGAATGGTAAATTATACCATTATCTATGCATAGACTATCAGATCACATGCAGATTATCGCTAGGATGTCACCAAGATTTCACTAGGTTGGGTCATATACCCGACTACAATAATTGATCTATAGTTGTCACCAGACCTAGATTATGAAATCCAAGTGATAGTTTAGACCTTCGAACATATTACTTATCAGACTTAGTTACTTACTAGAGTAGGGGTAAGTAAGAATTATTTCTCAATAGTTACATATTACTTCTTAGACTCAGTTACATGCCAAAGTGGGGGTAAGCATGGCTTGTTTCTCTATAGTTCATAGATTACTTCTTAGACTTAGCTACATATCAGGGTGGGGATAAATAGGGATTTGTCTCTCATCATCTAGTTAGTTACTCAGATTTGTTATAGGGGAGACCCACATTATTGATTTCCTCTTCATAGTTAGCATTCCAAAGACCTGTCCACTTCTCTAGCCAAGAAGTGGGTCGGGTTTAGAATATATCCTCACGAGTAAGTATAGGTACACATTTTCTTTTACTTTTACTCTAGTATTTTCATTTCCATTTCATTACTAAAATAAAAGGGGGACAAATTTACACACCTTAATTTGGTTAAGCAAACATAAGTACTATGTCTTTTGTTGCTCTTTCATGGGAAGTTCTTAAAGATGAATGTGAATTTTGTTCATATGGTCACTTTAGTTTTTAATCTTTCTTATGACTTGTTTTTCCTATTTGTAAACCTTCAGTGATTTTATGTCATGTTATCCCATTCATAGGGGCCCTCTGGCCTATTTTCCATAGTTAGTACTCAAATTTGTTGTCTTATGACACTAGTGTGAACCTGGACACTAGCACGGTGTGCTAGTGTCCACCTCAGTGTTAGTGTCCACCTCAGTGCTGGTGTCCAATGGTCACATTTTCAACTTGTTATGGGTCCTTACCCTTCCTTGAGTGTCTTATTATGATTTTATCTTTCCATTTTTATTTTTAAGCCAACTAAAAAGGGTCTCACACTCAAATTAAAGTTATTTCTATATAAAGAGCCTCACAAAACATCTTACATCTAGTACTTACTACTTTGGCACATAATTATTGAAAAAATTAGTCAATAGTATAGCTCAACACTTCACATATTACTCAACAAAAAATGTAGACCTACATGCTTGATCATAGAATGGCCTAGGTGAAAGTCATTCTACAATTCTATGCACATTAATTATATACATTCCCTAAGGGAGAACTACATGCGATCTGAGGCCCCTATCATTAAGGTTAATGTAGGCAGTATCCAGGATAATAGGGGTTCTATCCTATATGATCATAACATCCCATAAATTATATTTTTCCTTTCTTTTTCATTTTATTTCATTATTGTTTTGTGTGTGTAGGTATTCATTAGGGTTATAAAAGGATATACAACTAAACAGTGACACAAAAAGATGATTGAAGACTTTTGAGCACACCTACATAACCCTGAAGCTTTCTCACAACATCTTTAGAAGTCTCAAGACCCCTACCCCTGAAAGGACACTAGCATGGTGCTTTGGACACTAATGGAGTGTGTTATTGCCCCTCTAGCCATGTTATTTTCCAAAATCAATTTTAGTTCTAGTTTTAGAACGGAAGGACTACATGTTGATTTCCAAACCTATTCAACATTCCCACCCTCTAGTGATGCATGTTTCACTCCAGATAATTTGATTCTCTCATTTCACATTATATTTTAGGTAAATCAATGTCATATATCTATTTGAAATATTTATCTATATTTACCCTCTATACCCATCCCTTTAACAACATAGGATTTACACTACTAAGTCCTACACAGTTAAAATAAGCATCTACTCACATTTAATTCCCATCAACCCACTAACCTCATTAAACTTTGGTAACCTACCATCATGCACCACAAACATTAATTGTGTAATAAAATTCTAAGGCACCTTACCACATTATAGATTAGTGCATCATGGCATACTACATCACATGAAATATTAAATAAGTCTTTAGAATCTTTTCATGATTCAAGGAATTAAATTCAATGACTTTCTCCAAAACATGTCATAAGAGTATATGTGCCCAATTTGTGAACAAGACAAGCCACATGAAATTCACAACCAATAAATATGTCAAAAAAACCTTGCACCATGATATTCATATTATCTAGAACCTTACTATTTGATATTACAAGCTCTACAAATTACTCACAAATCATTGCTTTACTTGTGTGGTGAAGAAAAAACCCCTCCAAAAACTCTCACCAACCCATCTACTTCCATGAAAAAGAACCAATCTATGTAGTGACCCAAATGAAATCTCTGAAGTTCAATTAAATTTTGTAAACTTCTGAAATTTCTTCATATATTTCTAAAAGACCACAATTATGCAGATATCAATATAACTTCTTGTGTAAGGATTCACTATCTTATTTAAACAAACAACAAATAAAATTATGCATAACAACAGACGTGCAAAACATTATAAATAATAAACATATGTTTGCTCACATGCTATGCAGAACTACACAAAATAAATTCAAAGGTGGTACAAAACAACACTTTTCCAATTTTCTAAATTAACATTTTTTTGGTTAATGCAATATTGTATATGAAGTTGGATGCTCATGCATCTTACACCTTGAGTAACAAAATAAATGTGAATTCCTACTCATGCACCTTTTAAGAGATCTACTTTTGGTATTCCTTATTTTATAGCTTCTAATTATCTATGTTCCATATTCAATTCCTCGGCCTTTCCATTTTACTATATATTATATAAATTAATTTCTATGTGTAGTCTTTCCAATGCATGTGTTAATCACCTATTCCATATTATCATGCTCTTTCAAGCTTGCATCTGTGTTATCCAAATCATTTCTTTAAAATATGAGTTTATGCTTTCACTACTCTGACCTTCATAATATGGATACAAATCAACCACATTAAAAATAGGTGATATATCAATCCCTTCAAAGAAAAATTCTCATATGTATTCTTTGTAAACTTTCACAACACTCTACATGGCCCAATCTTTTTCTATTTCAACTTATCATAATTGTCTTTGGAAATATTTTTTTCCTCAAGCGTGATAAGACCAAATCTCCAACCTGACATTCCACTTACCTTTTCTTCACATATGTGCATTGTTTATAATGCACATTATTGTTATCCAATTGTTCACACACTTCTCTCATATGCTATACAAAATCCTCTACTTCAACACTTTTTATTTAATCACTTTTGATGTCACATAACTCCACAACTCCACTTGGACTTGACCCATAAATACTCAAAAATGATTTCTTTCTTGTACACCTACTCACTGAATTATTATATACAAACCCATTTTTCACTAGAATATTATCCCATGTAAATGTCTTACCTTCAAGTAAACATCTCAATAGATTATCGAAACTCACGTTCATTATCCTTGTTTGTCCATTTGTTTAGGATGATATGTTGAATTGAACTAAAACTTGGTGTTTAACTTCTTCCACAACATCCTCTAAAAGTGTCCAATAAATTTGACATCTTTTTTGGATACTCTATTACATGACAATCCATGCAGCCTCATAGACTCTTTAAAACACAAGTTAGCAATGTTTATCACAACACAAGTCTTCTTGCAAGCAACAAAATTTGTCATCTTTAAAAATATATTCAAAATCACAAATATGGAATAATTTTCTCTTGTTGTCCTAGGCAATCCTAAAACAAATTCCATGTTTATATCCTTCCATGGTCTTAATATAATAGGTAATGGTTGATACAACCCTATATATTGACTTCTCTCTTTCACTAGTTGGAAAACTCTACACTCCTAAACATTTTTGTGCTTATCCACACAATTATTTGTGGCCAAAATTAATTCTCCTCTACTTGAACTAATGTTTTGTCATAATAAAAATTACCTACCAAATCTCATTTATGTTTTTCCTTGATCAAATTTTCATGCATAGAACCTCTCAATATACACAATTGTGCTCCTCAAAACAACAATCCATCTTGAACAAAATAATCTAACCATTGTGTTATAACTTCACTCATTGGTTTTGTACATACCTTACATGCTTCCTTAAAATCCTCATTATTTTCATATTTTTCTTTCATAATATCAAATCAAAGGCTTCTGATCTTAATTCATTGGACAAAGTAATTATTTTACTCAACACCTCTATAAATATGTTTTACTTTCCACTCCTATATTTCAATAAAAATGGATAACTCTATAGAAATTCAACCCACTTCATATGTCTTTGATTCAACTTACCCTGACTATTAATGAATTGCAGTGTTCGATGATATGTATACAATAAAAATTACTTAGCAACAAATAATTTCTCAAAAATTTTAGCGCTTGCATAATTTCATAAAACTCTTGGTCATATACTAATATTTTCTTTTTGCATCATCAAAACATCATGATGTGTGGTAATGGAAACCTTTACTTTATGGTTATCTTGTTAACAAATATGGAATCAATGCACATTCCCCATTCTCTATTCTTATTAGGCACTAATATTGTTAGTAATACACATGGGCTCAAACTTTCTCTAATTAACCCTCTATCCAACAACTCTTGTAGTCATCTTTGCACCTCCTTTGATGTCAACCTATGTGTCACTTTATTTGGTAAATTAGCTCCTAGAATCAAATCCATGTGATGACTTAGTTTCCTCATGGGTGGTAACCCATCTGGTAAATCATTATACATAATCTCCTCAAACTCATCTAGTATCTCATTTACTTTACGTGGACATATTTATTCTATTATTGTACTTATGCTCACTTTTTTTGTTGGCTTAGAAATCAATACGTCACATGCACTCTACTCTTTCACCTCTTTTCCTGAAATCATAAAAATATTTAGACTCTTGTATGTGTTATTCCATCTTTCACCAATGTATAGTGTTTATGTGGTCATCATTTTATGCCTTGCAGTCAAACTGCCATGGCCTTCTTAGAAAACTATGAAAATAATTCATGGGAATTATATTGCACAAAAATTCATCCTTATATGTTCTAATTTTAAAACTTACCAGACATTATTCATTCACTAGAATCTAATGTCCCTCAACAACCATGCAATCTCATATGGATTCATATGCAAATTTATCTTTAAACAAGGCTTATCTACCATTTCTTGTGAAACAATGTTTTATGTACTACCACCATTAACAATCAATTTTCAACACTTACCTCCAGATTTAAAAATGGTTCTGAACAAATTATTTCCTTACACAAAACTATTCTCCTCTTTCACAAGTTTTAACAATATCCTCTTCATCATGAGAGCTTCTCCAATTTCAAGTTCATCTATGTTATGAATAGACACAATGCTTTCTTCATCTACTTGTGTGATATGTGCACTGACTTTATTTCTTCTACCATCTTCATTATGCGCATAAGGATACTCATGGATACAACCAAAATAACCCTTAATATTCAATGGTAAATGGATATGCTAATCTCACCACACTCGAAACAAGTACCATTAAATATACGACCTCTACCTTATCTATGGGATCTTCTATCTTTGAAATTTCATCTACCTCTTTAAGCACTAACATCATTGTGTTGTGAAGTACCCACCTCACCTTCTTGCACAAAATAAACTTTGTCACTTCCACCTCCTTATCCATGTTTGCATGTCAATTTTACTGTCACTCATGCTACTCCTTACTATTTTTACGATAAATTCTCTTCCATTTTTAGTGTAAATAATATGTTTCTTCAACAAATTATAATTTGGTCATACCAAATTCACCTTGAATTTACATGCACAATCCATTTACACATCTTGATATCTTCTCATCATCATCTTCAACATGACCCACTTTAATGGTAAGTCTATAATACTCCTCAACATAAGGTTTTGCACACAATTCACTCTTTCACATGTTTTTAAGCTTATTAAACAAACTCATGTTATAATTAATCAAAAAAAAGTTATCCTTAAGCTTTGGTACAAGTCTATTCTAAGTCTTAATCTTATCTTTATCTTTACGTAATCTTTCAGTTTGAACATGCACCCACCATAAAAAAAAGTGTGACGTTTCAATTTTGTGTTGGTGAATTTAACTTTTTTGGGACCTTCCACTTTAATAATTGAAATACATCTATAACTTAGTGATCCAATCAATGAGTTTTTTAAGGTTCAAACTTCTAGAACAACTTACAGGGTCTAACTTTGGTTAACTAATCATTCTCATAACAACTCAAAAGAAATTGTCTTCAGGTTCATCAACCTCTTCTTCTACATCCTAGTCCTTATGCACTTCTTCTACAACTTCAACATCACTTTCATCATCCACTAGCACAACACATCAATGTTAACTATCTCTATACCCTCTAATCAGGCTTGCATGTCCCTTATCAATCCTACCAAATTTGCAAGTCTTGGTGATCCAACTACTTTTGGCCTTTTGCATCCTCTTTGTGTCATTTCCTTAGAGATCCAACTCCTTTGATGATCTTGATTTCCTTCTCCACACATTTTACCCAACAATCTCATTGGAAGATGTCTACAACTACTATCTACCCACACTCGTAAATGTGAAAAGCAACAATAACCAATAAGTTATAACCTCAGTCTAATACCAAAGGATGCAACTGTAGTTAGGGGTCTCAATTAAGAGATGCCTTAGACCATACAACCTTTAGAATACACAATGAAATATGTAATGAAATTCATAAACACAACTCAAGTCCTTATTTGATTTCAATGCAGGAATTAGAACATACACATAACAACATAATACTCCACTATCTCAAATGAGATGTGTTTCAACACTACATCCATAAATATATACTTGCTTACTCACATTATTTGTAAGTTTAACTTTCTCTCAGAAAAATCACTCTAACTTATTCGTAGCTCTAATCATTTATCCAAGTCTGCCATCCACTAGCCATCCCTTGCACAAGAGTAGGGGCATGTTTATAAAGGCATAAGACTCACCTACTTACATTTAGTGTTCATCAACCTACTAACCTCAGTAAACATTAGTAACACACCATAGTGTACCATAAACATTAAATGTCTAATTACAATTTTAAGGCACCTTAGTACGTTACAACTTATTTTATCATGACATACTAAATCATATGAAATATTAAATGAATCTTTAATAGTTTTTCATAGTTCAAGGAATTAAATGCGAATAGCTTTCTCCATGACACATGACAAGAGTATATGTGCCCAAGACGCACACAAGACAAATCACACGAAAGTTGTAACTAATAAATGCATGGAAAAATCCTTGTGCCATGATCTTCATATATGTCCATAACCTTGTTGCTCATTATTGAAGCTCTACAAATGACTCACAATTCATTGTTGTACTTGCATGGTGAAGAACCAACTCCTCCACGAACTCTCACCAACCCAACAACTTCTACAAAAAAGAATCAATTGATGCAGTGACCTAAATGAAAGCTTGTAAGTTATAAAAAATGTTGCAGACTTTTAACATTGCTTCACATATTTTTGCAAGTCTGCATTTGCACAAAAGATCAACGTAACTTCTTACGTAAGGCTTCATAAGCTTATTTAGACAAACGATAAATATAATTTAACAAATACAATTACATGCAACAACAAACATGTGGAATATTACAAATGATAAACATATGCTTGCTCATAGGCTACACAAAATAGTCACACACTCAGAGGTGGCACAAAACAACACTTTGCTAATTTTTCTGAACAAACACATTTTTGGTTAATGCAAGAATGCATGTGAACCCAGAGGCTTTTGCATCACAATCACATTGAGAAATCAATTAACACTCTCTTAAGACACTATCACAAAGACATTCACATCTGAAACCCCCTCAAAGGAGCAACACTAAAGCCTAGTCTAAATACAAACACAAGTAAAAATTGCATGGTGCCAAGTGTCGAAAGCTAAACATTGAATTACATTTTAGCATGATCATGATGGTGCACAAACACATCTAGGTGAGAAAACTTTATGTGGTTTGAGCTCTCTTTGGATTATTTGAACGGAGGTAATGCTTAGTCACTTAGTAGGAAGTAGTTGGTGTTGTCCAACCACACTTACAAACACCTTTTTCAAGGGTCATCTTGCGTTGAACATGCAATTAGGGTTTCAAATGACGGAGAAGCAAAACATAGATCAACACACATGATTGAAGGCGAGCACACAAATAAGAGATACTTACAGGGGTCGGCATAATGCTTTGAGGCACCATAGCCCTGCACAATCAATAGGAACAATAGGGATAAACCTAGACAGTACCAATTGCCATAAGGATCTGAGCTTCGTCGATAGTGTCTGTGCAGGGTTTGAGCTCTTGTTTCCTTCTCTGAACGATTACATAGTAAACATAAATTATTTTGGGAATAGTGACAAACACACTAAATTATATAAATCAAAGTTGAGATAAATGCATCTCTCCTACACTAGTTTTTCAATTTCAAATATAATAAATACAATATTTATCTACTCTTTTACATTCAAATTTATATGACTATTTCCTTATCTCACATTATTTAAATTTAGATCATATTAATCACAAAATAATTAAAACATCGTGAAACATTGTGTTACTCGAAAACCCTACCATACTCCCAATAAAGTTTAAGAAAAATGGGTACATTTTCCTTGATGAAATTCTCTTTTAACTCTGGAAATATATAAATATTGCAATATTCAACATCTAGAAAGAAAAAAAAGTCAAATGTAGTTTGGAATTCAAGTAGAGAAAGTGGCCTTTTAAGGTGGAGATCATCCACACGCCTATTGGACATTGGTGAAAAAATAGTCAATTCCAGGGAAATAGACCTTAAAATATTTACTTGATGGAGGATATAAATGAATCCAGTACGACTGGTAAAGACGACGATAAAGTGCAGTGATGACTAGGACAAGGAAAAGCCCTAAGGGAGGGTACGAAAGAATTAAAGGCGACTGCTTTGAGCTCAAAGTGAGGCGAAACTAGGCAAAAGGAGGAACCTATCAGATCGGATATACTCATGAAGTACACACTGGATTAAGCCCCACATTTTGAGAGAATCTTTCGAAATATATATTTTTTATACGATGTATAAGCATACCCGACAACTGGGACGCGACGGGATATACAGCGATGTAATGTATGGATGTATTAGCCATGCATGGGATGTATACACATTGTGTATACTCCAGTGGTTTGCTGCAAATTATTAATTGGAGGTACGGAAACGATTAGATAAATAGGGGCGCCTGTTTTTGCGGCCGGATATTTCAACGCTAGATGACAACTTGGGTATAGTTAGATTTACTGTTTATAATTTTTTTCTCCCTATTCATAATGAAAGTTTCCTAGTTTTTCTCTGTAGCATCTCCGATAAATGCCATTGAAACCAACTCTCTGCAGAAGAGTCCTGAATTTTCTCGGCAGTACTGGGAGAGAGGAGCTGGGTAGCCCCCCCCTTGTGGGACCATTGCGATAGATGGTCTCACTCAGGCGATTGTGATGGAATGTTATTTGAGCGGTTTGAATGATTAGAATGGCTTAACGTGTCGAGAGGGGAAGGGGTGGAATTGTTCGGAAATCGAATGTGGGTGTGCGAGATTCGTATTGGGTTGTGACGTATTTGATGAAAGCAATATCCCCTGTATGTGGGTCTCTACTCAAAGCTCGTCACCATTCCTCCTCTTCTTCTTGTTGATAGGTGGGGGGTATACACATTGAATATATGGCCTTCTAGACTGTAGATCAAAGAATATAATTGTGTGATTGTTGGTGTTCTTTGTTGTTGTTGTGCCGTGTGATGTTTGGCTGGGATGGTGATTCGGCAACCATAGGGAAAATGAGTTCAACAACGAGTGACAGTGTTGCAGCCAAGGATATAAGGACATTGGAAGGAGGGGATGTTGGAGGTGGGTCTATGAAGAAGGGGCCGTGGACTTCTGCAGAGGATGCAATTCTGGTTGAATATGTGAAAAAACATGGAGAGGGCAATTGGAACGCGGTGCAGAAGCATTCTGGACTGTATCGCTGTGGGAAGAGCTGTAGGCTGAGGTGGGCTAATCACCTTAGGCCTAATCTCAAAAAGGGTACTTTCACTTCAGAGGAGGAGCAGATCATAATTGAGCTTCATGCCAAGCTAGGCAACAAGTGGGCACGCATGGCTGCTCAGGTACTTTTGTGATTTTGTTTAACTTAATGTTTTTAAATCAAAATCCTTGATTGATGAAAGCAAACCCATGTTTTAGTTTTGGTTATGTTTATGATTTTGATTCAAGTTTGAATGCATACTCAAATCAAATCAAACACCTTCAAACCCACATGTTAACTTAGGTCATCTATGCATTTGATTTTTGGGTCCAGCTGCCTGGACGTACTGATAATGAGATTAAAAACTATTGGAACACCCGGATCAAGCGAAGGCAGAGGCAGGGGTTGCCCCTTTACCCACCGGATCTACATCTGCAGCAGCAGTCTAATGAGAATCAACAGTTTGTCAATGGTGGAGAATTATCCCATCATCATCATCATCATCCTCATCAGTTTCTTGCCAGCTCCTCCAAGCTGGATATTCCAAATGTCACCTTTGATAGTCTCAAGCCTGGCCAGCATTCATTGGCATACTCTTCACTTCCTGCATTGACAGACGCTTCCATGAATTCTATACTGAATCAGGCGATGGGACCCTCGCATAGTTACAGTTTGATGAACCCAATTCCACGTGCGAAGAGGTTGCGAGAAGCTGAGAGCTTGATGTCTTTTGGTACAGGTATAAGAGGAGGAGGTATGTTCTCGTTTGCCCAGCTGGATGACAACAACAAGAGCATTGTGGAGCCGTGCTTCAAGGGTGCAAGGCGGCCATACGGTCAGCCTGGTAGGCTGGATGGGTTTGTGGCAAACAACTTTTTATTTGATCCTGATCCGCACAATAAGAATACCAATCATAGCCCGTTGCCCTTTGGGGGTTTGCTGACGGGACGCCACACCCTTTCGAATGACAATATCTCTGCTTGTACATCCTTACCAGGTGTGAAGTTGGAGCTCCCTTCAAGCCAATTTGCGGAGTCTGTGCATACCACAGGCACGCTCCTGGGGATGGTGAACAGTAGTCATAATAATGCGTTCACACACTCTCCTCCTCCTGCGCCCTCCAGTCATGTGGATTGCTTCGCCCCACAGAACAACGGGCTGCTAGAAGCATTGTTGCCTCATCCAATGGGTGGTGGTGGGATAAAGCAGTCGTCGGAAACAGGTACACAATTGCCACCGATCTCCTCTGGCAGTAACCCAAGAAATTGTGTTGTAGCAAGTAAGTCTGAGACACAAGGTTGTGACTACAATGATCCCATTACTCCTCTTGGTGGTCATGCTGCTTCAGTATTTAGTGAAAACACACCCCCTTTGAGCACTGGTCCCTGGGATGAGTCTTCATCTACTCAATCAGCAATTGGTAAGCATTTCTTTTCTGTGTCTGTGTTTATGAGAAAAGCAGGGTAAATAGTTTTCTGGATCTTTATCTTATGTTACATATTTCCGTTTCAGAAACCTTTTAGACCTGTAATTGCAACCTAAGTTACCGATTCATGCCTATAAATCTGATTGGGCTTATCATTTTCCATTGGCTCCTGTCACAGGGGCGAACACAAAGACCGAAGAACCCAATGAATTTATGTCTAGCAGTAACTGTGGAGATGATGAATTGTCTACTCTATTGAATCTTGCAAAGCCAGATGTTTCTCCTGTCTCGGATTGGTATGATTCCCATGCAGAGATTGAAAAGGAACAATCTACAGTGAGTGATGCCCTCGCCACTTTATTCAATGATGATTTTTGTGCAGATATTCAACAGCTGACTTCAGAAACTTGTACATCAAATCAAGATTGGGGCCTTGGATCCTGCCACTGGAATAATATGCCTGGTGTCATGCAAATGACAGATCTTCCTTGAGATTGCAAATTTCATTGTCAACTGCTGAACACGATCTTGATATTGTCTATGCATGAGGATAATTATAAATTACAAACACAAGCTATAGTCTGTCTTTGTACCCTTGGTATTTGTTAGCAAGTTGCTATGATTGCAGGCTAACCGACCTACAAATATTTTTACATTAAAGAGCATATTGGGGATCATAAGGACGATTTCCAGAATTATGGATAGCTATAATTTCTTCAAGTGACATCCATCTATTATGTGTGGGTTGTGCCAGATTTCAAAGGAGGAGATAAAGCTTAAGGTTGAATTAGATTAGTGAGTCAGTGTGAGAGTATAGCAGCCATCAGATTAAGTTCATGGAAATGCATAGTTGGTAGTTGCTATACAATTTCTGTTATATGCAATCCCAGGCCATCATAAACTTTAATGATCTATTGGTCCTCACATAGAGCACCCTCATTGCTTTTGTAATGATCCTTCAGATTTCACCATGAAATCTGTAAAGGTCATATGCTGTCTGACCATTGTATCTGGAAATATAACATTTGATGGCAGTGTTGTTATTTTTGCCTTTTGCCTTTCATTCTGGCCATGCCAACTTGCTTCAAATCACTTGCACAGGAATTGTTGTGGGATATTTTATGATCCTATGTGAAACGTCCCAATTGTTTTTTGTTAATGCTAGATTGAGTTTTCAAACGGTCTTTACCTGATGGATAATGGGATTTTAAGCTTTATGACATTTTCTATTATTATTGAATTTTTCAATTTTTGTAAATCTTTTTTTGCAACAATTTATACAGCTTGCATGTAATTGCCAAAATATATCAAAACCTCTCAGCAAACTGTGAAAATTTGAATGGTTCTGAATACTTTCCCGTAAAAGCAAGTTTCTTTTCAGACAGTTCGAAAAGCTCTCAGAGAAACATTGAAATATTCAGCATTTTGTTTCTCTTCACAATTGGTGGTGGTTGTTTTATTCTTGTCTGTCATCTGAAAGCCAAGGGCAACATTGTATGTTGTTTCTGGTCATTGTTGGAGTATGAGTAAGAATAATCATGTTCCAGCCTGTGTAAAACTCTTGTGGATTTTCTGTCAAGAAAGCCTTCTTTTGTTGATTTCGATCATAATTACTGTGTTGTTGAAGTCTAGGTATGATGGGAGACATCTGGCACAAGTATGCCATTTGAAGAAATGAGTCGCGTGATTATTCTTCTTTCTGTTTACATATTTGTACTTTTGAATTTCAAAAGATCAGTAGAATACTAGAAGCTTTTGAAAGGACTAGAAAGACATATACACTTTTTGGCAAAACAAAAATTCCACACATGAAGGAAGTTGGCTGCAAGAATCAATTTTTTACCCTTCCTCTATGTAAATCTCTGAGTTCAATGAAACATTCATCTTTCTGAAAACTGAATACTGTATTGGAAACCTATGTGGAAGTTTTCAAATCACATGATAGGTGTCAGATTTTTTTCTCTTCTAACTGTCATATTTAATTCCCAAGTTTTTTCTTTCGAGTGCTAATGTTTTGCTCGGAATGGGACGAAGCCTCCTAGTTATATAAATGGAAACAACTTAACAGCAATTCCTCAAATGCAAAAGGAAAACACAAATTTAAGATGAGGATTGGGCGCCAAAAGGTGAAGTGCATAAAACTATTGGAGAGAAATAGCAATCTTATGAAAACTCTAAAATAGGCAGAGGAAATGAAAGATAGGAACGCTGCAAGTTACTACCAACCAATCAATCGTTTGATTAGTGCTGGAGCAGCTCCCTTGGTATGTTTGCAGCCTCTAGGTGTGGGTTTTTTTCAAACTCTAAAGAAACTGAAAGGATGAAAATGAAGGTAACGCAGAGTATATTGAAATTCAATCAGCAGATTTTCTTTTGCCCTCCCACAATCTGTAGAGGTGATGATACCTGTGAATCAAGCATATATATCCAAGTAAACTTTTCTGAAGCCATTGAAATGATCTTTGTCAGTTTTGACCAGCAAAATCTGTAGTATGTGTGAGGTAATGTTATCAAAGAAGGAAAGCATACGGAGATTCTGGTGCTTACCTTCAGCTTGTTGACCATATAATGGTAGGTTGTTTACAGGTCTATATGCCTCAGCTCTAGAAACAATAGTACATGGTACATTGAATTTGATATGAGATAAATCATTAACAAAGAAAATGCACTCTCAAGGGATAGAAACCTTATAAATAATTCCTTGAATGCACAATTTCCCCGGAAGTAAACTGGAACCTGATTTATTTAAATATTGGCTACAAATTGTTTGAACCCTATATCTGATAGATCTCATTTTTACTTTACATCTAGATGATTGGGAGTTGGGATTAATGTTAGTATTGTAAATATTGGCCTAATTAGCTGTTATAGTCATTTTGATGTCTATCACATAATCTTAAATCTAGTATGGCAGCCACAGAATAGAACACTTTGTTCGGAACCAGAAAACAAACAGTACATTCCAAAACTGATGCCAAACAACCACCCTTGAAAAATCAAGTGTTTTCAAATGTATATCTTGTAGAGTGACATTGTTTTGATGCCCTCATTCTGACGACATTTTTCCACGTTTCTTAAAATTTCACTCAGTTTCATTTTTAAAAATTTCAACTTTAGTCAGACCAACTCCCATGACGTGTCCATCGCTATAATTATGAAACCATCCACAAGACAAAGCAAAGTGAAAGGCCATACCAGCCAGAAATGTTCATTTCCTATGTGCATCTAGAAGTAGCAATATCCGAATAAATGTTTTTCAATTTAAGGGGAAACTAGATTTGTTTTTCAAGTGGATGGAAGAGTTCACAAGGAAACAATATTATAACTTATAATGGAGTCATCCATTTACAAAAGATGAAAGGGAACAGGAAGCACAAAAAGAAGATATAATACTTTTGGAAAAGGAAACACGAAACGCATATTTTTACACAAAGTGCGTGCAGGCTGGAGCAATCCTTTACTGATCAGAATTCTTATCTCTCAATTTATCAGATAGATTATTGACATTAAGAAATTATGCATGATAATGACTCACCTTGAACAAGAAATGAACCAGTATTGTATTAGGAAATCCTAAGCAGTATTTATAGGCAGAATTTGCTTGCTTCACAATTGTAGGAAGATACTGGTAAAGGAATATATTATAAATCAAAGTATTAAAACTTCCAGATGAAGAGTTTGAGTTCTTGTGCTTTTCATTTTTTTGTATTTTATGTTGGTGGATATAAAATTCTATCTAGCTGGTAGTATCTAGTCATTCTTGTACCTCTCATGCTTAGGGGACACTTGAGTATTATACATGATATTATATTGCTTTCAATTTTGAAAGGTAGAAACAAGATAGGAAAGAACATACCCCGAGAAATACTGGGATCTTGTTCATATACCTTATCTTAAAGTGTTAGCAGATGCACAGCTCAGTCTTCTTGAGCAAGTTGTTTGTATTCTAAGCACTTTGTTGATTCTGTTTTAGAATTTACACCTTGCTCAACCTAAGGTTGTAAAACAAGGGGGGATATATGGGCAAGGAAGCGTTATGCAAATTATGTATGCGTGTGCACACAATTATATAACCATGTAGGCAATGCATATGTATATGGTCCTTGGCTACCTGCTTAATCTCTACAGAGTTCAGCAGGTATAATAATGCCCTTGCCTAAAATGACTCAGCCAAGTAATAGAAGTTATAGGCAGATAGGGCTTAGAAATTTAGTTACCTGCAAGTTGCTTGGAATTTTCGCTAGGCTGAAAGTAAGAAAAGCATAACTATTAAGAGAACAAATGATAGTTTCAAGAAACAACTTCACATCACCAGTATAACATTGCAGTATTTTAGAGAACCGTGAAATTGCGTGCAAATGCTTTAAGACTATAATCACTTGGAGATGGTGGGGTACAA
Organism: Torreya grandis; assembly: GCA_037957365.1. Lineage (NCBI taxonomy): Eukaryota > Viridiplantae > Streptophyta > Pinopsida > Cupressales > Taxaceae > Torreya > Torreya grandis. Next base: position 510,651 of record JARHVA010002256.1, on the reverse strand, counting down.
CTAGGACTATGTTTTATACAATAATTGATGCATACAAGGATGGGAGGCCAAGTTAATGACAATCTTGGCCTTGCAGCGTTCAACCACACTCTCAAAATAGACACAACCCAAATTGAGACTGGAAAACAAAGACAACCACTTTATTAGCTTTCCAAGAGAAATTATAGAGATTACAAACCACATAAACTCATTCGCTCCTCTCTGGTTACAGTACAAGAGGAAGAACCACCCTCAACAGCCCCTGAATCGATTGGACTCAACTCTTTGTTCCTATGTGCTTCGTAACAAGTCCCTTCACTCTCCTAGGAAGTCTTCTCTCACTCTACCCTGCCTCCTTCAAATCTCCCCCCTGCCTTTTCTGCCCCGTGAGGTGACTCTTTGAAATCCCATTGATATTTATAAATGCACACTCAAGTTTTGGTTCAGTACATGTCTTGTGCAACTTCTGTAAGCGAAATCACTACTTAATGCAGAGTGACGGGTTTGTAACTATTGTTAACGTAGCCCTGTGTTAACCAACGGTTTTGGCATGAGATGGAAATTTTGTTGTCTCAATGATTGAAACCGTCTTTCCTATGTTTCAGAAGTTTGTTGAAGTTTCATGGGCCTCCATGGATCCTTGCAAGTCATCTTCACACTACAACACAGGGGATATATTGGCAATTGGGTCCGGATGCATGCAAACACATTAGTGGATCTTTTTTGGGTGATTTAAGATTGCTTATTCCCTAAATGCTCCGACATCATTACTAGTCATTGGAAGATGTGGGTATGTAGAGAGGGAAGATGCTCTAAGATCATTGCCCCCTATTGACGTGGGGGTGCATCTACAACTATGTTATATACAATAATAGTCCCCAGAAGACGAAAGCGTGGGGAGAGGGTCCTCGTCCCCATACTGGAGTTTTGTGGGGAAAATTTCTAAGTTTACATGTTCTCAAAGTTTATTTTATTTAGAAATTAGAAATGCCCTAAACTCTACCAATTGTATTCCAAATACAAGATTGTTTTTGGCCCTGGTACAATTCCAGATGCTTCTGGAATGTCCAAAACATTGTTTTGGACATTCTTTGACTAGGATTGGATTATCACACTTGTCATTTTTTTTAGTGGTTCCCTTTGATCCGTTTGGATGTTTTCTTTGGTTCTTTGTGCTCTTTTTGGTCCATGTTTCCTTGCCAAAGAATATAGGTCTAACTGAGGTAGGGCCCTCATAACTACTCCCATTTTTCATGCCCTTGCAAGGTGATTTGAGCCAATTTGGGTTGAGAAGAAGAAGTGATTTTGGGAGATCCATAGGTCAATTCGATAAACTGAGAGAGGTTTGTGACAAGTAGGAGCAACAAGGTGCTTACAAAATTTCATCAAAATTTGACACTCTCTGACTAGGATTCGTGATAGTGACCGGGATAGTACTCAACCTACCATGATTAGACTTCTAGGTTGATGGTCTGACTAGGATAAGACCTCTTCACCCCTCTCTGTTTCCTGCACTTTTTCATATCATCACCACTTTTCTAGGTCATCTCCAGGGTTGCTTCAGGGCCTACTTGCACTTGATTTCATCCTAGGACAATATGCAGGGAAGTCACAATTTAGGGATTTCTACAAAAACTCTCTTTTTCAAATTTCAATCATGTAATTCTCTTCAATTCTTGCAATTAGGTGGGTGTTAATAATCATATAGTTGTAATATGTTCAAATATGAATTGCACTTTTATTTGTATGGTTTAGTGTAGTGTCCCTTGACCTAAATCTAATTTACCATACTAGAGGGTCAAAGTGTCACAATATTTAAGCAAACAGATGTTTCAAGGGCAAGTTGCAAAGCTCAAACCTCTAAGGTATTGATCCCTTACCATCTCGAATCACATTGGAGAAAATGATTTCAAGTTTGATTTACCCATATTCATGAGCACGTGCTCAATATTAAATTTTGAAAGCTTGCACCTATATGAGCCATCCGTGTTGGATGAGGAAGGACACTTGCAACATTGCATAGAAGACTTTTTCTCCAATGCATAAGGGGAGTTGAAGGAGGGTGTAGGATTGCAATCAAAAGTTAGATTGACTAGAAGAGGGCCATATGACTCTTGGCAAGTCGACACCAAATGGAAGAGACCACGAAAAGCAAGATGGTACCTCAAGAAGAAAGTGGGAGAGTTCTTCCTACATGTTGTCAACCACTAAGTTTTTGTAGGGCAAAATCCCACTTAGAGGAGCGATATGGTCGATAAGGATCAAGGAAAACACACCTCTTCATCATCCAACCAGAGAACAATTGGGTTCAATAAGTGACCAAGGCTCAAAGTGAGTATTTCTTGTCTGGTGAAGAAATCATTGGTATTTACAGGGGAAATTACGTAAACACTAGTCTCTATAGGAGGCAATTTCGTAGCTGCTAGTTAACACAAGGGCATTTACATAACCATTGTGAAGGTTTTAAAACCACCAGTGTATATCATTTAGCAATGATTTTCCATGCATCAGTTCCCCAGGGAGAGTAATGGTAGAATGAAGATGCCTCTTAAGTTCCAAGCCATTTGAGATTCCTTTAGTGCATGAAAGGACACCCCTGAAGAATGATAAGTAAGAGGCACAAATCTAAATGATGACATGAGTGTGTATGTGAGACAAAGTTGGTGTTCAATTGGTTGAGAGGAAGAAAGGTTGTAAAGAGGCGTTGAGTGAGCAAACAACACAGTGACTATTGTAATTATTTTATAATCTCTTTGTATAATTTTCTATGGTCATAAGAAACATAATGAAGGCATGTATTTTCCAATTCGAACTATTTTTTCTCCACAACATCGTCTTCTAGGTCAAAATTATTAAGTTCATTTTTGTGTGTGTTCTTTTTTTATTGTTCATACTTATTACATACCTAATTTCAATGATGTATGTATGTTTCATGTTTCCAACAACACACTATACCTTAATCGCTAAAGCAATCAAAATTGTCAATTTAGATTTCAATCTAAATAGGACAAGAAGTTTGTGTTTTTGCATAGTCTAGTAAGCTATTGAACTTAAGAGTTTATAGACCACATTGAAAGAAAAATGTCACAAGGGTAAGGATTTCTTATAGAAGTCATTTTGAGATGACTTAGATTACTTAAAACACCAATGGTCATTACCTTATGATTACTAATGGGGAAAAATATCATTACTGAAAATATATTAAAAAATATATTATTAGAGTAATGATTAGTTATGGAGAAAAATATCATTTAAAAGGAAGGTATCTTGGAACAACTTAAATGACTTATTAAAATATAATTACTTCTAAAAAAAACCATCATTAAAATAATGATTGTATATACCTCCCCCTCATCCCATTTATATATAAACATTAATACAATTTCTTTCCTTACAAATTCTCATAAAAATAAAAAACAAAACTTATAAATTAAACATGGATTTTTTTACATTAAGATTATCATTTAAAAGCTACGTAAAGGTCAATAAAGCTATAAAATCTAGACCGCTTCAATGGGCAATATGTGAGCGAGATCCCATCCGAATATATACAATTTAATGAGTTTCATTAAAGCTTAAAGTTACATTAATTATGGTGTAACTATTCACTATAAGTGTAACAATTATTGTATGAACATTATTTGTTTCTAAGATCTAGGATGCCAAAACACCTCATTTATTGAAAAAAAAGAAAAATTCACTCTCATTTATTAAAAAAGAAAAAAAAAAGATTTTAAAGGTGTAAAATATTATGGATTTTGGTAAAGGTTTGCAAGGTAATTTATAATATATTAGATTATCGGGACTTCTAATTTGTAGGAATCATTTAATTGTGTTTTATATATAAGGAATTTATACCTTAATCCTCTATAAGATTTGAATTTATAGTCAAAGGTTTTTTTATTATTAGATTCTAATTCACGAGCACAATATGTTGGGGAGCACTTAGCTATCTTTTAAATAAGAGACATACATATTTCATTCCTTGTATGACTTGAAAGAACGAATAATTTTTTTTAATGTCGTTTATGAGATCAAGTAGTCTATAAGACCGAGAGCAGAACCATCACTTGAAACAAGTGTCATCCCATTAAATACGAGAAATACTTTTTGATATTGAATCTTCTATTATAAATCTTAATTAAAAAAATTATTGTTTTATCTAGCCTCGCCTCTTCAAATAAAATAATCAAATTATAAAATTAAGTATCAAATCATTTTTTCAATAAACCATAGTAAAAGTCTTATTAAAAATGAAAAATAATTAGTCTCTTGTTAACCCGAAAAGACATCATAGTGGATAAGGCATGAAAGTGAAATAAAAAAATATCACTTCGAAATGAATAGATTCGCCACCCACGATGACGGAGAACACAACTGGACACACATCCTCAGGGAAAAGTAATTAATGACATCCACACAACATGCACAATTCACTTTTGTTATCCCAATTCTTTCAGGGGATGTTTGACATTTTTTAATAGTCAAAGATTTTATGCTTTAATTATCCATAAAAATCAAATCGATAGTTTTTGGAATAATTGTGTTCTTGTGTATGACCTTCAGGGTTTGGATCACCAACCATGATCCATCATCAAGGAAAAGACTTATGATCACAATTGGCGATTCAAAATGTCGAGGTCATAAACAAGTACGCAATTATTCCAAAAGTTTTTTATTTGACTTTTGTAATAGTCTTTTACATATAAGTTTTCAAGGGGCCCTACCCCATGGTAAGTATACCTTGCTTTTAGTCATCTCATATTATTAGTAGGAAGAGCTCTGTGGACATCTTCCAAACTTATATGGTAAACTGCACACACTCAATAATTTATATGTGCTCACACCTATCACACACTTTTTTACCACTTGAATATCAGAACACTTCTTGACCACTTGAGTATCAAAAGTGTTTCTCTAAAATAATTCTTGGGAGCAATTCCTCATGGTATTTTATTCAATTAGATTGTTGTTTTCTATTTACTCATTTTATATTTAATTTTCATTTTTGTGATTTTTTGAGGTGTGTTAGGGGAAGGCACTAGACGTGGAGCATCCTAACTTGACATCCACGTGGCACCTAGATGGTGCTACATCAGAGCTTAAATTTTATCCCACAATTCATTCAACTTATGTTAAGTAAATATTTTTCGTTTTGATTTGTGAATTGGAGAGAAAGTCACTTTTTGAATTAATTTAAAATAGCAAATTTGTAATGTATTAAAATAAATGTTGATCGAATAGTTATACATAAATATACATGTGTTGAATATTAAGTATTGATACTTGTAAATCTTACAAGTCACTAGATAATTGGTTAATTTACACTATAATAAAATAAATATTAGACATGTGCACATGAGTTGGCCTAATGGTGAAGAACACGTGCTCCTAAAAGAGAGGTCACAGGTTCTAATCCTGCAGGGGGTAAGGTATGCACACCTTTGTGAAAAATATCTACATGTAGTGGGTTAACTAGCTCAGTGTTCAATGCGATGAGGGTCAGCAAGTGGATTGAAACATGTGTTCAATGCGACGAGGCATTCCATAGTCCATGGCTAGGGACACTATTCACCACTGGTTTGGACATTTCAGTTATAAAAATGACTGTACCCAAAATTTTGGATGGTGTCGACGAGTGCAGGGTTTCAGGTAGTGACGATGAAGGATGGTGAGCAGACAACGATGACAAGTGGGGCAGAGCAGGCAGTGTTGGCGAGTAGGGGTTTGCAAGCAGCAATGGTGGTAAGTGCAGGGGAATCGACAAAGTTTAATGCAGGGCTAGAAGCAACAAAGGTAGTCGTAGGGGGAGACCAGGGAAATGTAAAAGGCTTCCCACACACTGATGCTCAGGTGCAATCTGTAGCACCTGTAGTGGCATTTGCAAAGTGGAGAGCTTAGGGGAGAAGGAAACCAAGGGTGCAAGACCCTTCCAAACACCTCTCTTAGAAAGGAGTTAATGTGGGGATGAGTCTAGGAGAGCAAGAGTTTAACAATAGTTCAAACCTAGGTAGGGGTAGGAAACAAAAAGATCTCAAGCATTTTTTTAGTTTTTTTGCATCCAAAATTGTCCAGTCCAATCTACCAATTGAAGAGAGTTTTTGGGCCTGGATAGAGTGGTGGGAAACAAAGACCTGGTTGGAAACACCTCTCCAGGGAAGCCAGTCGCTGGTAAAATTATAAATACCGCTATGGTTTCTACAAAGGCAACTTTGTTTCTCAATGTTGCTAACCCTTTTCACAATTGTGGTGACTTTTGTAAAGAAATTATTCTCAATGTTACTAAAGAGACCATGGAGGTTGTTAAGGGAAACACAAAAGCAAACCCTTCATAGAAAGAAGCCCTGAAAATGACCTTCTTAGGAGATATCCCATTAATTTTTTAAATTCTCCTTCACATTTTGAAATTTCTGATGCAGAGCTTTCAATATTGGAATTAGAAAGAGGACAGAGATATTTGATTGGCAGGTGTGTGGGGAAACGACCTTCTTAGGTTTTCCTTTTGGAATGGTCTCAGAAAACTTGGCACACTCTTCAAAATCCTTTATCTGCCTTGGCAAATGGTTTCTTTTTGTTGGTGTTCCAATCTTTAGAAGATAGAGATTTTGTCTGGACAAACGGACCTTGGTTTGTTGGCAAGCAAGGGATGTTTTTTTGTACATGGGAACCTTTTTTTGATAGTACTCCTTTGGTGATCTCCCAAGCCCCAGTTTGGGTTAGGTTTTATAATCTCCCCTTAGTCTTGCAAAATTCTGATCTTTTCAAAAAATTGGTCAGCAAGTTGGGCATCTTTGTCAAAATTGATGACTCCGTTGGGGCTAATATGAAATATGTCAGGGTGTGTGTATTGATGGATTTAGCTAAACCTCTACACCATTCTATTCAAATTTCTTCCTCCCACGGTATTTAGACTCAGTTCATTAATTTTGAAAGTCTCCCTTTTAGATATTTCAAATGCAATCAAATTGATCATAAGATTGCCTCTTGCCCCAAAAGAATTTTTCGGGGGTCTCATTCAATGCTCCAAATCAAGGTTTGGTTCATAGAATGCATTTCCCTTCTAAACCCATTTTCGATGAGATTCCATCGTCAGTAGGTCCTCATAAGCTTCAGGGCAGCACTCAGAAGGGTGAGGATTTGACATCTTCAACAGTTCAGTTTGTTAGGGAAGTAAGGCAACGTTCTTCTCCCTTTCAGGCAAAGGAAGTTCACAATGAGATTTCCGGGCCAGAGGCTGTATTAAACTTCCCTCTTCCAGTGGACTCTTCACATCAAGAGGAAAACTCAGTTGAAAATTCTGAAGATGAGGACGAAGGAGAAGAGCTTGCCAACAGAGCAGTTCTTTCTATTTCACAACAACGTAGTGATTTGAAGACCCCTAATTGTGGCACGAAAGGAAAAAGAGGCAGAAAAACGGATGCATAAAGGCTACAACTTGATGCTATGAACTCCATTAATGGAGGTAAGCAATGGAGTATGGAATCTCTTCCATCCAGTAGGGGCAGGGATTTGTTGGTAGTGAAAGGTTGAGTTCATTTGTTGGGCTTACATGCAATTCGTTGAGTAGTTTCTTTCTTAGCCTTTTAATGTTTTCAGTTGCTTGAATTTCTTTTACTTTCGTAGCCTTTGTTAATCTTTCTTGATGAGGTTGGTGTCTTTTGTTTACTTGCATTGTGAATCTTAGTTTTCCCTTTATATTTTTTAAGTGCAACCGTTATTCTTGCTTAAATTTTCCACAAAAACTGATCCCTTAATTTGTAATCTAAAACCAATTATAATTTCCATAAAAAACTAGAATTAACTAAAAACCTTAAACAACCATCTATTTATTAAAAAAATAAAAATAAAATATTAAACAAATATTAAATAACACATATTCAATATTGATATATTCTATTAATAAACTCTACCCTAATCATAACATTATTGAGTTGGGTGCCTTGCCTTTAACATTTCCTTTTCTTCTTTGAATTATATCTTTTACGATTCCATAGAAAAAATTTCACCTCTAAGAATATTAATATATAAATCATATTAAATTAAATTCAACTATTAATTCAGCACATTTGATACCCAATTAATGATATTTTATCTTTCATTTAAACTCGTCACTCAATTAATGATATTTTATCATTCATTTAAACCTGAAGTGCTAAATATAGAGATGCCCACGAACTCTTATGATTTGGAGCCACGCCACCAAATTTAGCGGCAGAGAAGCATGTATATCCCATTCGGTTGCCTGTTAATTTTTGGGAAAATTTTGCAAGTCGAAACTAGTCAGCAGCGACCCCTCTCTGTTGGGTCTAGCACAGCAATAAACAATTCGCGTGGGAATTTAATTAAATAATTACCCCAACTATAGGGGTCCTGCCAGCTGGCCGTTCCGCATGTGCATGCACATAACCCCATCATCATGTCATCCAATGTATGCTATGCATGTATGTATGGCACGAATGATGCAGTAAAGAACTTTCTTAAAGGCGGGCCCCACACTGACTGGACCTGCTGATTCTGTCGACTCTTTTTCGTCCACTTTTTCACGTGAAATCTTTTGAATAAATAATCTATACTTTTTAACGTTACGAATAATATTTTTTTCGATCTCATCGATTATTGCCTTCCTTAATTAAGTAACCCACAACAAAATCAAGCCCATCTTAGGTGGACAATTGGCTCTTTCTAGATTAAGGTATTTGGGTAAAACAAGGATTTTTGTCTCACCTTAATCCCCCTATTTAAAGAAAATTCCCTGTGATTAAGGTCAAAAATTGACCATTAACTATAATTTACACATAATTTGATGGGATGGGATGGGATTTACATAGAATTCACACTTATTTTAGGTAGGGGTTTATTTATTTTTTTCGAGTATTGAGAAGTTTAGAGTTATATAGACATTGATATCGATATTTTTGTCTACATTTTAAACAATATAGAGTTGATTATTAAATTTGTACATTTTTTCGTATTTTGATGAATGGTAAATAAATTATCGTCCTCATCGATCGAACTTCACCTCATTTAATAAAAAAGTTAAAATCGATAATCATATAAATTACTTTAATTAAATTAATTGATTAAATGAAAGATTGATAAACCCATAATCGAAATTCTAATTTTTATAAACAATATCGAAAACAAAACCTTCATTAAAAATATACTTATTCTATAAAATCGACCATCAAATTTAACCTTTGTGAAGGAATGCTCATTTTTATTCAAAGTGAAATGAACTTGTAACTAAAAAGAGGTAAGTGGCCCACTTGGTCATTACTAGATTAACTTTCCATCATGCAACAATTATTCTATTTTTTGACCAAACCAACTTGCTTTTGAGATATTTTCTACTTATGTGATCACTCCAAAGTCTTTCAATGGGGTTATTCCAATTATATTCCTAGGGCTTTCCAAATTAAGCAAAAATCTCTCGAGTATGACACCTCTTGATTGACAAATCCTTATCTCAACCTAGAGCCATGATTAGGTACCATGTGTTTATATGCCTCTTTGATCAATTGGACGAAAGTATTAGTTTTGTACTTGGAATATATTCAAGTGGGTGTTTTGTCAAAGATCACATACGTCTTGTCAATTTATACATTTATTATTCTATGAAATTAATAAATTCAATTTTTATAAGTATGTAGTTGTATTCATTCACATATTTTTTTAAGGAGTATTGTTGAGATAATTTATATTTAAATATCAATTAATAATTAAAAATTATATAGGGATTAGTTCACACAGATATTAAAGTTGGTTAAAGATTTTGGGTTTTTTAATATAGGTTTTGAGATTGATTGTTGTTTCTTGAATTACTTTAGAGTGTAGATTTGTGTGGGGTTGACAACATCTCTTAGGGATTAGTGGTAGCTCCCTTTCATTGGCCATAAGGTTCGTTAGTCGTAAGGGATTGTTGTCAAAACCTTAGGACATCAAGCATACATGAACTTTAAATTAATGTAATTTTACTATTATTAAATATCTTCAAACTAAATTTATGTGTTTACATCATGCCTTATTTTATTGTGTGTGTGTGAATCAAAATAAAACAAGTAAAGGGTAGATACAAAAATCAATATTCCAAAAGCTCCTACAACAACTCCAATGTTCAAGTAAAAACCTAAAAAATAATACATGTTTGTAGATAAGCGCCCATTCAACCCATAATATACTGAAATCTAAAAAGAAACAATGAAACTAATACACCAAGTTTTGTTGTGGGTGTGATGAGAGCCCCTATAGAGTCCCCAACATCTCCATATCTCTGAAGAAAATGTTTGGATGCACCTTTGAAATCTATAAGAAAAACTATACACGGATAAATGCTTATGACAATAACCTACTAAAATCTATAAAAGACAAACTAAAAGTAATGCATATGGGTTTGTTGAAATATGAGGGTGCCATTGTATGAGTTTCTTGTGTCTTCAAATTTCTGCCAAATGTGAATATCCATGTCTCTAAACATGTGATTAATTTTACATAATTTTTTGAGTACAAGTTTTAATGACAAAAACCAAGGTTAAATAAATTTGATGTAATATAAAAAAGTAATGTTAGGAAATGTTCTAAATGTGTTCCATGATGGGACCATGTGTTGGAGATGTCCAGTTTTAAACATCATGTAACTACCCTCATCTAAAAGAGAACAAATAATATGGATTTTCTAGATATCTAGAGCTCGGATAAGATGTTGAGGTACCCATAATTATTTTTTTAATTTTTTTTTTTGGGTACCATTCAATGCTCGATATCCCACAATGCAATGAATATGTTCAAATTTATATAAAAGAGGTGAAGGCATTTTTAGATGTCAATCCAAGTAAATCTCTCACAACAATTATTAAAGTTTGGTTAAAATTAAGAAGATAAGGAATTCATAAAATTCCCAAAGTTCTTCAAAGGAATGAATTTCATGAAGAACTACGGATATGATTACATTATTCAACTGTGTAGTTGAGAATGAAGATAACCAAGATTTTCACCCATGGATGTATTAGATAATGGTAAACATCTTTTTTGCCAAAAAAAAAATTGATCTGGGTAGTGTAATCAGTAATTCTCTTCTTGAAAAGCTTTGTGAGTTGAAAATTACTAGTGTATTCTATATGACCTATTACATCATTTATTTTGTGGCTAGATTGAGAGTGTTTTCTAGGTTGAACAAATAAGGCACCCGAAGCCAAACAATTTAGTATACAAATACTATCCTCAGTTGGAAAGAACATAAGGGGCTGTTCAATTTAGGCATATTAATTATGCTTTTGTCCTCAATATTGTTAGGTTAGTTAAGGATGATTATGAAAAGAGTTTTTTTGATGAACAAATATGGTAATTACCACTCTGGGAAGTTGGTTAATCCAAATTTAGATGTTCACTTACATCAAAGTATGTGAGTTCAATGACTTCCTTATCGTCTACTAAGGTATGTGAGTGATAGATTACAACTAATGGATTTTATTAGATAACTTTAATAGGTTCACAAATTTATATCTTAAATTCATAAATCTAGTATCCACTTCCCAGTTATGATTAGGAATTATACTTGTAAAAATATAGTTGCAACCATAATGGAAAATTAAATCTTAGATTTCACCTTGTATCCCCATGTGAGAAGATGATATTTTGATAGGATGGGTATTATTAAAGGGATCCTAGGGGATGTAACCTACCATGTTCCAATTTATGAGGATTATTAGTTTGATTATGAAGTCGAGCATAAAGTCCATAAAAATGAATTCTTTTGTATGCCCCTAAAAACTGATTGATTTTAATTTTTAGCCTATGCCTAAGAACATTTTTGATGATGCCTAAGATATTAATCCCTTACCTATCATAAGATTTTTTTCTATAAGCACTCCCTAGAGTGAACTAGCTAGCTTAGGAAGTTGTGTCATTTGAGTTTAGGACCAAGCTTGTGCTTGATACAAATTTATTATGGTTAGGAATGAATATTTTAAAATGTACTATTGGTTAAGGTTCCTCCAAAGATAGACCTATTTTAGGTCTAAGCCTACCTCTAGGCTAAAGTTGAAAACTATTAGACCTATGACTATTTATTATGCTCAATTAACAAATTCAATTGTCAGATATAGAAGAGAGGATCCTCATAAGAACAAAATACCTAATGTTACATGTGGGGGATGTTAGTCTCATAAACCCATGAAGTTTCTGACTAAGTCATCTAAGGGCATAAAAAATCATTAAGTTTATTCTCTAAAGGTAAACATTCCAACTAGTTCTCTTCCTACTTTATAGCCTTCATCTCTAATGGATAATACAACACAATAGTTTTAGATTTTGAAAATAGCCAAAAATAATTATTTGGTCCTATACTTTCCCCGAGATACTCCACTTTCGCATGTCATTCTCCACTACCTCTTCTAGATGGTATTTCACTGAGTCAATGCAATCCAAGCCAAACCTCCACATGAAAATCCACTCCCCCTCCACCACCACCCCGCGCCACCCCCCCCCCCAAACCGAAAAAAAAAAAAGAAATGAAAAACATTGATCAGTTAGTTGGTATTAACACTCTGGTACTTGAAGGAACTTATGACACTCCATCTCGGCTTGAAAACATAGTGAGAAAGAGGAAGAGATTGGTTAAATATGACATTCTCTATTTTTGATGTAGTTGCATCCATTATCTCTCCATCAACTCCAAATAACCTGAATAAAAATAAAGGATCAACATGAATGAACATGGGATAGAGATGTTGAAGTGGAAACCCTTGTTAGGATACAAATAAAGAAGATATGACAATAAATTATTATCAGTTGTCGAATACCCCATTTAGAAAACACACAAGGAAAGGTGATATGGAAGATTTAAATGAAGTTGTGATTAAAGTTGTTGGTTCAATTTAAGGAGAAGATCCATTAGATAGGTTTGTATACTCAACACCTCATTATTCCCATTGATGAAATACAATCTAGGGATGAATAAAAGAAGAAGAAACATCAAATATGTTTGTAAACTAAGCACCTCATTATTTCCATTGATGAAATCTCCATTCCTACCCCTCCTTCAATTTAGATTATAGGTATTGATAAGGATGTCACTCCTTTAGTAGTTGAATTGGGTAATCTTACGAGAATTACAAAAATTTGGATTTAAAATTCCATTGATGAAGCCTAGAAAATCCATGAAAAGGTTGTTGGTGAGTATTCAATTGTCATAGGCAAAGTTAAAAGGTTTTAAGATGAACTCAATACCTAGTAAGATATTTTCCCATAATTGTAATTTTCCCATAATTATAAGGATTGGCCCATGTTGATGGAAACTTGCTTGTGTCAAAAGGAATCTTCAAGAATGTTATTGAATATGTGTCACATGAATGGTGATCTAAAATTCTAAAAACTAGAATAAAATATTTTGAATAAGTTCTAGATAAGAATACTAAAACAATCTCATTAATTCAAAAATTCATTAAAAGTATCCCTTGCAATTTTCTAGAAACAAATAACTAGGTGAAGACCTCCAAAGAAATATAGGATAAATTGAATAATTTAATCAAATAGGATCTATTAAAATAAAAAAGTTTTAATGTTTTAGAAATGAGGAAACTCATCAAGTTGTATAAATTGTTTGATGAGATTGATAAGAAGTTGGTCAAACTAATTTGATTTCCAAATAAGAAATTTAATGTGGTTGCATGGGAGATTAGGTGAAGCACTTATCTCAAAATAAAAAGACTATTTGAAACATGTGCAATATAGAAAATAAAACTACAAATGAGTAATACAATAATATATCATCTTGAAAGCATGTACGTCACCAATAAATTACTCCATACAAACCTGTGATGTAATCTATATAAGCACAAGTGTAATATTCCCCACATGGAAAAATATGAGAAATGTAGGCACATGAGTAATATTTCCCAGATACGAAATATGAACTATTGAATCATAATAATGATATGCCCCTCATGGGAAAAAGACGTAAATAATAGAGATCAAATAAATATACCCCAAAGGAAGAAAAGATATAAGTAATGTAGTGTTAATAGTATAAAATATAGTAATGCTAAGTGAAAACATAGGTTATTGCCCCCGATAAATGCATGATATAGATCATGGAAACATAGGTAAGAACATGAAATAAATATGTATGATATGGACTATGGAAAATAAAAGACTTTGAGATGTGTCAACACGAGACAAAATAAAAAATCAAATTGAAATGAGATGACAAAGCGCAAGGACACAAAATGAAAAATTAATTAGGAAAAGAATGAATAAATTATCAGGAATAAAGATAAACAAATATTGAAAAATAGAAATATAACAACTAGATCCAAATGGAAAAGATAAAAAGTGAAAGTAACTGAAGAAAATGAATCAAATAAATGATTGGTGAAACATAAACAAAAATAATCATAGAATTAAATCAAACATATAATAAAAAATTAAGAGGCAAGACTTAAAACATAGAATAATCACAAATGCATAAAATAAATAGGATTTTTTAGAGTCTCACCTTCAAATGTAGCAAGGAGGTACACCCCCAATCCAATTTTTTCCATTATAAAAAAGGGGCCAAGCCAACCAAGTTTAAAATTTATTTTTTGTAATTTATTTGCATTGGTATATTCATGATTTTATTTTAATACTTTAACTCCCACATTAAATTATTTTGGTATAATCTTCCTATTATAAGCCTCTTATTAAGGAAAATTTGATAAAGTTTGAAGTATTCAATAATGTGAATTTGCCTTTCATCCAACCTTTTGTTGATGTGGATTTTATGTACACCTTAGAGATATTACGAGGTATCCTCTAAAATTTTAGGATCGGTGAGAAGATTTCACTCCAAGGCATGAGTTGTAGGGTATTCAATTTTATAACAACATGTTGGTGGAATAATAATGAGTGAAGTAGATTGTTAACAATGAATGGGTCAGCTATGGATCGTCCTAGATATAATTGAAGTGGGTGGAAGGATGATGGTTCTAACTAAGGTGGACAAGACACTCAAAATACACTCAAAAAGAGGGAAAGGAATGGTAGAAAAGAACTTTGTGAACCACACAAGATTAGACCTTTCAAGACTAGCACTTGAATTTAGGTAGGACAAGAAATCAAAAGATAAATGTCTATTATAAATTGTTGTATCACACTAAAAAATCAAATGTAATTAGGAGTTAAAGGGAACAAAACACAATACAATCAAACATGCATAACCAAAGGTTGTTGCATTTGTTAGATTGTTATTACACATCTACAATGAGAGATTATAATCAACATATAAAAGGCACTCAAATCAGATGTAACTTAAAATGAATAACTATATTATAAATTCATAGACAACAAAAAATTAAGATTTTAGAATAAAATCACGTCTTAAACAATCCACATAATTGGAGAAGAATCAAAATTTGAACATCAAGATCAAATTAATAGAACTTCTCAAAATTTCCTATTAATCTCAATAGCCAAAATTCTCCTCCCTTTGAAAATAAGAGTTTAAAAGTATAAATAGGCTTGGGATTGGGAAGACCTCATCTCTCAAGCAAAGTCTAATACTACAGTTAAAAAAATAGGACTTGTGTCCTAATCTCATGCAAAGGATGCATTTACAATGGTCAATCAGAATAGACTCTTTATAGCTAAAAATATAATATATACATGCAACATATATATGGTTCTATGACTTAACAAAACCATACAAGTACATAATTATATTTAGATGGGTACTGATCTGGCACCATTAACCAAATAATATGGAGTGATATCTAGAGGGACTGAAGTGGTCACCAAAGTTTCATGTGGAATCAAAACTAGGCCTGCTAGAGTTTGTACGATTGTAAATCCTAAAAATTAAGAATTTTAAGATAATAGGGTAGTACTAATAGTTGGATGTGTGATTGGAACTTGGCCTAAAGCCATATATTTTTCCTTGAGTTCTTCAAATAATGCATGTGTTGCCTCAAAATCCTTATTCATGATGTCAAAATTGAGTAGGGAAGGTTTGAAGAGTTTGATGACCTTGACCATTAACCTTGTTTGTTTAGCTTCTGAGCTCATGAATTTTGATCCGAGATCTTCAATTCTTATCACCCTATCTTTATAAAAATTAACCAATTACAAAACTTTGTCATTGGTTCTATATATAGTGCCTTCAACTTCCTCTTTGAAGTTGTTTTCAACCGCTAAAAGGAAGATCTCAAAAGTTAGCCTATTGACTGGTTCACATGTAGGAGTGATCACATTAGTGACCCTCACACCCCTCAAAATTTCTATGGACTCAATTTCATGATTAGAAAAAAGTCTCAGTAAAGTCTTCATCTGATTGTGCTAACTGAGTGAAGCATCCCTTCTTAAAATTACATATTTAAGGCACATGTTGTGCCTTAACACACACACCCCATTATAAAATTTCAAATGGTGACCCATCATTATTGGAAACCTCTATTTTGGGGCCCTATTAACCTTATAAGCCCATAATATGAGGTTATTCATGTAAAATTTAAGTTTATTTTTATGAGTTTAAATTTACAGGAACTCAAATCATTAAAATCAAATCTTGAACAAACATTTTGAGTTATTTTGAACCTTGGGTTTTCATAAGTTCTTTTCAAAATTGGTGATTTGATTTATCAACTAACGATAATGATATATTTTTCATCCTAGTTTTCCTACATGTTTTCTATATGATCATAGAACTACCAAATGGGACTTGTTAATCACCCACGATCAGGCCTCACCTTTATTACACAAGGTTGTGATAGGTGGCGCTATCACGTCACTCAGAGCCTTTAGCTTTCTCAAAAGTTTCTAAGTATTTAGATAGATCATGATATTTTAGAACATTAATGGATGGAATTATGGTGTTACATAGAGCTTTCAAATTTCAAAGACAAATTCTAAGTCTTTTGAGTCCTCGAGCTTTGAAAACATGCCATGTGGCATGTTCTTGTGAACTCAGGAACATAGAGACTTAAAAAAAATATCAATCAACTTATAGGTTTGAGCTCCTAAAGTCTAATTATTTTGAGCTTCCATGGTTTTGAGTGTTTGACACTTGTTATATTTTCATCTATCAGAACCCCATAAGGATTAACATACTCCAATGATTCAGGGTTTAATAGTGTTGAGCTTCTAGCTTACATGGTTTTGAGCATTCAACACTTGACATATTTTAATTTACCAGAACCTCAAAAGGGTTAACACAATCTGATGATTCAAAGTCTAATAGTGTCAAGCTTTCAAACTCTAAACATGTGGAACTTGGCACATTTTCATTCAACCATAACTTCAAAAGTATAAAAGCAAAGTAAAGGGTTCAATGGTCCCATGACCTTGAGTCTCCCAGCCTCAAGGTCTTCAAAATATTACCATGTGTCAGTATTTCATTCTAGATCCTTCCAGGACATACACATTTATAGTATACAAGTGGCCAGGGCTTTGAACTTTTGAGTTCTTGCAGGCCCAAAATTAATCCACTGACTCAATCACATTAACTCATGACCCCAAAACATATAAAACAAAACTAAAAGTCTAAAGAGTCAGCTGAATGGATATTAGACAAGTGTCATAATCTGAAGTAAGCATGACCAAGGTACACATAATAAGGTTGACATCAAATCAAAATAGGTAGTGAATGAATAAGTGGCAATTTTATAAAAACGGATGAATAGACATGTAAAGCTAGTGAAATGTTGTCATTTAGCAAGTAAGTGAACCTGTCAAAGTTGACTAGCACATTCAAATTAAAATAGGAATTCAATAAAAAGGTAGTTATTTGCATTGATGACACACAAATTAATTCAAGACTCAAAATTTAGAGTGATATACGTAAAATCTACATGAAGGAAAGTCATTTTTCCATTACTCTCATGATCAAGCATCACAATATTGAGTCCTCGAGCATTCAAGAAACCCTAATTTTATCAATAAACTTGCAAAGAATAAACTAGATAATTTTTAAAAGAAATTTCATAGTTTGAATTTAATAAAGATGGCCTCTTCTTCAAATTAAGGTAATTCTCAAGATCTTTCTGTGTATGTTTATGTTAGAGGCGAGAAATTTTTAGATACTATGTTCAAGAAGAGTTACCTATACTTTAAATTCCTTCACTACTTGGTGCTATGGGATGAAGTGGAATATATGGTGCCGTATTCTATGCAAGATCAAATTTGTCCAAATGAGAAGCGATATATAGATGACCTGCTACCCATTAAAGCACAAGGCCTCCACCAAGCAACAATAAAACTAGGGGTAATGCCTTGCATATATCTACTTAGAGGTTTATTTTTCAATGGATTTTTTTTGGATTGTCTACACATTATGAAAATAAAAAATACAACTGATTATATTTATGATAGGGCATTTGAGAGGTATCTTATACTTTCGATCCTTGATACCACTTATAACCAAGTCTCAACCAATGTCTAGCTTGAACAAAATACCATAGAAGGAAAGTTGAAATAATGGCTGCTTCAAGGCCAAAGGATGAACCCAAAGGGAGGGATTTCATCTAATTGTATGATCAAATTTAGACTAGGAATGAGGAGAGCAATCACTCTCTTGAATTGATTATATGTTTTTTCTAGCAATGTATATGTACACATTGAGTGGGTCTCATTGTTAGACATTCTCTTAACATTTGACAAAATAGTCACCCTAGGAAAGATCATAAGTATTAAAATGAAGACAAGTTTTTTTTACCCTGATCAAAGGCCAACTAATGTTAATTTCTACATGATGTCCTATTTACTAGATGTTTTATTAGGCACAGTTCATAAGACCCATGGCAATTATGGTAACCCTCAATGGAATACCAGGGAAGAATGATCGATGAAGATTACTATTTTATGTTAATATACATGTTCAAAAATGAAATTCAAAGGATATGTGATGAGGTATATCCTAAAGTGTTTTAGGAAATTCATGGCACTCTGATGCCTAGGTTATCTGAGAACCTAACAATGAGCCTTATCAAAATGAGGGACTACTAGTATTACCCTCATGTCACTGTCATCAAGATAGAAGGCACACAAACATATCTATTATTACTACCACACCATGTCCTAGATAAAATTGTAGAGCAAGAAATAACATATCAAATTTAGAAAAACATTGATGAAGATTTAGGCCAAGAACACTTATATTATTACTTTAAAACTTCTTTAAGCATTGGGAAACTACAATATGTGATTAGGTCACATTTCATCCAAGTTGGCAAGGCTAGGACTTACTACAATCTAAAAATAATACCATTCAGGGAATGGGATCCTAGGAAGAAGATAAGGGGATACTTCTAATACATTAAGGAGAAAAAAAGGTGAACATTTCATATGGTCACCAATAATATGATCATTATGTTTTATTTCTGAATGTATTAGATGACATGAATGTATGGACCAAAATGAAGAATAAGTCAATGTCTATGATGTGGGCTCAGGCTTTTTAATATGATCCAAAGGTCATAAAAGAAAAGGCACAAAGGGTATAGAGCCATTAGTGGCCTCTAACCTAGTCAAATGATTCATAGGTGAAAAATCAACTCTTCTCTCCTATAGGGAACAAACAAAATTACAAGAAGGCAAGTCAAGTAGCCAAATGGAGTCTGACCCTCAAATAAGGAGAAAAATCCTAAAATGTCTCTCAGTTCCTTGATTGCCTTCTACATCTTTAGCTAACACTACTTATCAGGGAATAGATAAATAAATGAGAAGACTACACCTCTTTAATATGAATAGAGGAAGAACACTTTTGTTATGACACCTCTACCACCCCTTATAAAAATTACTCAAGTTAATCTCCTTGAGTTTCTATAGGAATTTTTCTCATCTATTCCAATTGCTCTTGATTCTCCCAAGTCTCCTCAGGTAAGTTTGCCAACATATAAAACCATCAGTGAGATAAATTCTCAACAAACTCTCCCTACCATGCTAACTCTGATCACCTTTCCCCCACCACTATTGTCACACCAACCATTCCTTCACCACCACCTATAATGGTGCTTTCCACTACTACTATTCCTTTAGTTGTGTCACCATCTCTTCTACCTTCCACTCCCCCCATAGTCACTTACTAGAGGAATCCCAAAGATCTTCCCACCTCCTCCAAGGGAAAGCAATTAAAATAGAGGCCATCACTTGGTCTTCCCACCATAAAAGAGTCACTTGATCAAGAGGAGGAAGAGGAAGAAGCATAGAAAGATGAGCCAGAATAGGTAATATCTTTTGTTGAGTATTCAACTGATGAAGAGGAATAAGATATAAAAAAATGAAGGGGTTAGGGTTATAAATAAATGAAGATGCACCTCCAGATGATGAAGATGTAGAATTGGAGAAAGATAAATCCATGAGTTTGAGAGGTCCACATGTGGAAGAAACCCCAACTAACACTTTGGATCAGTAAATCCTCACATGAGAACAAAGGAAAAACATTAATGAGGTAGTTTTTTTCTTTGTTTCATATATTTTTAGTGTATATATTCTACCGGTAAATTTACCTACAGCTATTCCAAAATTTCTTGTGTCCAGTTATATTGATTCATCTATTTTTTCTTAATCTAAATAAATAAATAATTATAATAAGGTAGTCCATTTTGAGAATTTAGTTACTGTTTTCATTTTTAATTCCAAAATTCCACTAGTTACCAAGAAACAACTAGTTCAAATAGATCTATCAATTCCCCAATCATCACCCTTTCCATCAACTACTATGACTATTGAGAGGACCCTAGGCTTAACCAAGTTTATGGTAGAGGTTACTATAATAATGAAACCATCACCATGGGAGATAATTGTTTACCCACCTCTCCAATTTCTAGTTCAAATAAGTGAATCATTGTCACCACTAGCAATAACACCACCTCCTATGACTCTTCCACCTTCTATATCCAAAGACCAAGGTCCAAATGAAGAAACATGGGAACTTATTGTTCCCTAATGGGCAAAGGAGATCTAGAGTGTTAGGTATGAGAGATAGAACCTAGTGGTTACAGAGTTACCCATCATCTCTACGTGGTTCACCAAGAAGAGTGGAACTATCCAAAGGGTGAGAAAGAGGAAATATTTGAATTTGAACACAAGGGAAGAAATAGAATTTGAATAAAGGGAGAATCTATTTCCCTTATCAAATAAATCCAAGAGGGGTCCCAATGATCCCATTGAGTATAATGAAGATTTATCCACTTTTATGGATACTACTAGTGGAGCCTTGAAGGAAATGTATTAGAGCAAAGAGGAAGCATATAAAAGACTCTAATAGAGATAAAATATAAATTCTCCTTGAAAAATAATTGATGTGTAGAGTGTGGCTAATAAATTGTAAAACATTTTGAATAACATCTGGGTTTATAGGGCAAGAATCCAATCCAATAGAATGAATGTAACCAAGTTTTGGCATCAAATGAGAGAATTAGAGAAGATGTTGAATTTATTGGTTCAATTTTCTATAACTAGTGCATTCAACAAATTAAACTTGATGACTAACATGGATATATCCTAGTGCCTTAACTACATAATTTCAAGAAGAGATGCTTCCCTTAGTTGGAATAATCAAATGAAGACTTTACTGGGACTTTTTTCTAATCATGAAAGCAAGGCCTTAGATATTTTGAGAGACATGAGGGTCACTAATGTGATTCATCCTACAAGTGAACTTATCAACAAGCCAAATTTTGAGAACCTTCTCCTTGCAACTGCAAAAAAATTCAAAGAAGAAGTTAAAGGTACCATATAAAGAATTAATGATGAAGTTTTACAATTGGTTAATTTTACTAAAAATAAGGTGGCAAGAGATAAAGATCTATGAGTATAATTCAAGAGCTTAGAATTCGAACAAGCAAGGTTGATGGTTGAATCCATCAAACTTTTCAGACCTTCCCTACTCAATTTTGACATCATAAATTATAAGTTTGATGTAGCACACATGTTATTTGAAGAACTCAAGACAAAATAGGTAGATTCTAGATCAGACCCCAATAATCATATAGTTCTCAGTAATTCCATGACAACATAGGGTGCCCAATTTTTAGGATTTATGGTCTTGGAGACTTCAATAGGCCCAATTTTGATCCCTTGCCCCCCAGTGATTAATTTAGTTACAAAAATAGTTATTCCACCAACTTATTCAACCAACTGTGCCACATCAGAACCCAACTAAATATAACTATCTACTTTAATGTTTTTGGGTTTAATGGGAATTTTGGTTTCATATATGCATTGCATACATATGTTATATTTTTATCTATAAAGAGTCTATTTTGAATGTTATCATTGTACATGCATCATTTGAATGATTTTTGACACACTATTTTATTTTTGGACTTGTAAATTTAGATGATGCTTAAGAGATGAGGCCTTACCCATCCCAAGCCTATATATAATTGTAACCTCTAATTACCAAAGGGAGGAGAATTTTGGCTATTAAAATAAATATAAAATTCTGAGAAGTTCTGCTCAACTTGGTCTTTATGTGCAAATCTTGATTTTTCTCCAATTTTATGGACTGTGTGGGATGTTCTATCATTATGGTATCTTAGTTATTTGATTGTGCATAAGTTATATTTATAATATAGTTATTCATTTTAAGATATAAATTATTTGAATGCCATTTACATGCTAATTATAATCCTCTCTTGTAGATGTGCAATACAATCTGACAAACATGACAACCTTTACTTTTGCTTGTTTAAGTTTATTGTATTTTAGTTCCCTTTGACACCTTACTGTGTTTGATTTTTGGTTTGATATAACATCTTAAAAAAAATATTGGTCTTTTGATTTCTTGTCTTACCTTAGTTCAAGTGCTGATTTTGAAAGGTTTTCATCTTGTGTCATCCACAAGCCCCTTTTCTACCCTTCCTTTCCTTCTTTTTGAGTTTTGTTTGGTAGTATTATCCACCTTAGTTAAGATCATCATCCTTCTAGCCATCTCAAGTATATTTAGGTTCATCCATATCTGACCCATCCGTGGTTAACAACCTAATTTTCTCCCCACCATTCCATCAACATGTTATAAAACTGAATAACCTATAACTTGTGCCTTGGAGTGAAATCTTTCATCAATCTTAAAACATTAGAAGATACCTCGTAAAGGTCTCTAGTTATTTCATTTGATGCCAAAACTTGGTTACATTAATTCTGTTAGATTGGATTCCTACTCTATAAATATGAATACTATTCAAAATGTTGTACAACTTAGTAGCCTCACTCTACACATCATTAATTATTTCTTAAGGAAAATGTATAGTTTATCTCTACTATAATATTTAATATGCTTCCTCTTTGTTCTGATACATCTCCTTCATGGCTTCACCGGTTAAATCCACAAAAGTGAAGAAATCTTTAGTATATTCATTAAGATATCTTGGATCCTTTTTTGCTTTCTTTACCAAGGGAAATAAATTCTCTCTTTGCTCAAATTCAATTTATTCCCTTGTACTCAGATTCAAAGCCTTCCTCCTCCTCCTCACCCTTTGGATGGTTCTACTCTTTTTGTCAAACTGCATGGAGACTATGGGTAAATCTATAAAAATAAAGTTTTGTCTCTCATCCATTTCACTTTGCATCTCTTTTTCCCATTCATGAATAACAAGTTCCCTTAGTTATTCATCTTTTGGGCTAGGGTCAATAGATGTGGAAGGTGGAGCCATTGGAGGAGATGTTGTTAATGGAGGTGATAATGGTAAACTTATTTGTATGGGGACTTGGAGAGGTAGATAGAAAATCATATCCCATTGTGAAGGATCTCTTAAGGGGGTGACTTTAGCCACATACTGAGTCAAACCTAGAGCTATCTCAATAGTCATAGTGGTTGTCTATATGGGTGAAGATTGTGGCATATGCATTTATAGTTGAGCTAAATGTTTCTTGAGGGCTAGTGGAATTTTAGAATTATAAGTAGAAACTTTAATGTTACTTTGAAAATGAACCCTTTTCTTTAGGGCCTTTACTTTAATTGAAGAAGAAAGAATGGATGTATCGGTAAAACTACACAAAAGAATACTTAGGATAGATGGAGGCAAATCTATAATTATAATATTTATAGTGAAAATAAATGAAATAAGATAAGAGACTACCTCATTTATCTTTTGTCTTTGTTCATCTATGAGGATTTTTTAATCCAAAGAGTCATCCTGAGTTTCTTCCCATTATAAGAATTCCAAGCTCATGGATTTAGCATTCTCCAACTCTGTCTCTTCATCATATAGACCTTCTTATTCACTAAATTCAAGCCCAATCCTTGTCATTGTTCCAAATATTATTTATATTTATTAGTTAAATACTCAACCAAAGATATCACTAGTGTAGGATCCTCTTATTCTTCTTCATCAAGGGATTCCTCTATGATAGGGAGACCAAAAGATGACCTTTATTCTATTTGTTTTCCCTTAGAAGAAGTGGAAGGACCTTTAACTTTCCTCTGGTAGGTGATCACAAGTGAATTGGAAGGAGAAGGATATGGTGAAACAACTAGAGGAGATACAATGGTGGAAGGTATCACTATAGGTGGTGGTGAAGTAATGATGAATGAAGGGATAACAATAGTGGGAAGAAGGGTTAATGGAGTAGGGGTTGACAACATCATGATCATACTCTTGGTGTATATATGAAATATTCACCTTCTTATTTTATTTGGACTCTCTGAGGTATGTTATGATTCTCTTCCTGGGGTCCCATTCCCTAAATTGGGCCACATTCCCTAAATCATGCCACCTTTAAATTAGAATAGGCTCTGGCCTTTCCAACTTTGATAAAATGTGGCCTAATAAAAAATTGAAGTTTGCCAATACTCAAAGGAATTTTATTATAGTAGCCCTGATGCTTTTTACCTAGTTTCTTGTTAATACTATTGCATAATTGAAAAGCCACCTCTTATTCTACAATTTTGTCTAGCATGTGGCATGGTAGAAATATAAGAGCTACCCTTGTTCCTTCAACTCTAATGACTATACAGTTTAGGTAATATTGATAATCCCACATTTTTCCAATACTTTTTGTCATGTTTTAAGATAGTCTAGACATCTGGGTGTCATAAATTACCTAATATACTAGAGGGTAGATTTACTCACATATATTTTAAATTTCACTCTTGAATCTATAAATGAGCATGAAAGAATAATATTCATATATTCTATTACCTAGATACTCTATTGGGGGCTGCCATAACTACCCATGTGTTTTTTGGATAGTTCCTAGGATGACATCTAGTAGGTAAGACATCATGTAGATATTACCATCAACCAACCTCTAATCAGGATAAAACATCTGTGTTTTCAAACTTGCACTTATAACTTCCCTTAGGGCCACCAACTTATCAAAAGTTAAAAGAATGTCCAATAGAAGGACCCATTCTACTTACACATAAGTTATGCTCTCAAAACCATACAATCTATTAAGGATAGCCATAGCTATCATAATTTTAGGTCTAAATTTAATAATGCTATTAGAGGAAATGCCTCCTTTGGGATTCATCCTTTGGCCCTTGACAAGTTATTATTTCAATTTCCCATCAATTGTGTTATGATTGAGCCCAACATTGATCGAGACTTGTTTATAGGCAGTTTTAAGCCATGAAAGTCTAAGATACCTTTCAAAATCTATACTAGAAATAACTATAGCTTCATTTTTGTTTTTATTAATATGTAAACAATCTCTATGGAATGTTCCATTGAAAAATACACCTCGAAGTAGGTATATGCAAGGCATTATCTCTAGTTTTATTTCCATTAGATGAAAATATCATGTTAATGGGTAGTAAGTCATCGATGTACTGCTTCTCATCTATAGACAATTGGCCCTATGTGGAGTAGGGTGCCATATACTCTACACCATTCTAAAGGTTGAATAATGAAAGAATTTAAATTCCAAGGTAGCTTTATCAAACACTATATCTAGAAATTCATCACCTCTAACATAAGAATAAATTGAGGGGGATTGAACACATGCTTACCTTGAAAAGGATGCCATCTATCAATCCAAACTATGTAATTTATTTTTCAAATCATATAGTTTTCCATCTGTAAGTTATCTAAAAAATTTAGGGCACTTTGGATGTTTGAGGGCTCAAAATTACAAAGTTTGATATAAGTTTGATGGTGAAGTGACCAAATTTCAACTAGATTTTGCATATAATACCCAAAAGAATTAGTCTTGATTGCATTTGTATGTCATCAATGCAAATAAAAACATTTTGATTTCATTCCCATTTCAATTTAAATGCGCCAATCAAATTTAGTGGGTTCACTTATTTACTAGATGGTAACTAGTCAGTAGCTTTATGTGTCTAATAATCACATTCTAGACAACTGTCAAATCCTCATTTATTCACTTCTTTGCCTTGTTTTAGAACTAATTTATGTATATTTTGAGCTTATGTCTTTCATATTATGATAATTTTCTAGTTACCATTCACTCGGGTCTTTAGATTTGCATATAATATATATGTACTCTAAGGTTGTGAGTTAACATAACTGTGCCATGTGGAGCCACCTTAGGTCTATGGGGAATCAAAATTATAGGAGCATGAGATCTCTTTGATATATGTATGCTTATGTAAATGTTTCATGTAACAGAATGTTGACACATGGCATGAGCTTGGGGATTTATAGGCACATAGACTTAGGGCCATAGGGCCATTAATCCATTGACCAAGTGTATATTTATTTGAGAGTCTGGGACAATAGGATTATGTCACTTATCATTTTATCAAAGCTTGAAAGTTTGGAGGTATTAAACTTTAGGGTTGTGAGGCCATTAGAACCATGCAATGTTTCCATAATTTTAAGTAAATAAAAATGTGATAAGTGTCGAATGTTTGGAGCTGAAAAGCTTAAAATTTTTAGATTGTGGGAAGCTAAGAACCATTAGACTATGGGAACTCAAAACCATTAGACTGTGGGAAATCAGAACCATTAAATCGTGTCAATCATTCTATGGTTCTGGATTGATGAAAATGTGCCATCTATTGGACATTTAGACTTCAGAAGCTCAGGAGTGTTACACCATTAATTTTAATTTTAAATCTTCCAAGGTTTCATGGAATGAAACAATGCCACGTAGCCTCTTCTTGAATCTTAAAAACTTTAAACACTAAGAAATTTTGTGAAAGCTTATGGTTCTGTATATTGTATGGATGCCACCTATCCTGGTTTGTGAATAATAAATCAAAGACTAAACATGAATAAGTAATGATTCCCTATCGATGGTCTTGTGGCATTGAAAATATAAAAACACTAGGACAAAACATTAGTCTAGTTTGTCCATATAAACCATGAGAATTATGAAAACCCAAGATTTAGGATAAATCAATATGATTGTTCAAGCTTTAATTTTAAAAGTTCTAATTTTTGTAACTTTAGAATTATAAGATGACTTTAGATTCTTGTATAAATAAATCCCTATCATGGATTCCTAAGCTTTAAAGGGACCCAAATAAAGATTTTCAATGATAATGGGTCCCATTTTGAATTCAAAATGGGGTGTGTATATTAGGGCATACCATATTTCTAACTGATATAATCTTTATTTTCTATAATTGTCATCCATAAAATAAATAATCTCATTCCCAACAATATAATAGATAATTATATCATTAGTGGGCAATGGGAAGTCATCCTTAGTGTCATAAATTTATTCCAAGAAAAATATAAGAACAATGGAATTATATTCAAATTATTGGAAGATTACAAATAAATATTGGAATTACACTCAAATGAAGTTGGAAGAAGAAAGGTTGCACAAGACCTTTGGTTTTTCCATTGGATTTTAAAGTATTGTAAACTAATGTATTATATACCCCTTGATATGTGAATCCCCGTAAAAATTTGAGCAAAATATATTTAAATGCAAACAACATTAAATCTACCCAAATCTCTAAAAAGACCCTAATATGAGAGAATTTAGAAGAACAATCATAATTTTATAACAAACTTACCATCATTCAATCCTTTGACTTCTCTCCAGGATGTTCTAATGGACTATCCAATGCAACTTGACTTGGATGTTTGGATTGCTTCCTTAATGACCCAAAGACAAATGATTGGATGAGGTTGGTAGTGACTTGGATGAGTGTAAGGGGGATTTGTATGGATGCAAGATGGCTATTGAAGGCTAAGGCAATTAAGACAACATGGATATGGGTTTACTCCTTGTTCTTGATTACTTGGGGCATGCCTTTATTTTTAAGAGGCTTTTGGATGGTGCTAGAAGGGATTTGAGAGGGAGATTTTCTCTCTCAAATTTTGAATTTGAAGATGAGAAGGTTCTAGAGGTGGGAAGCCTTCAGACCTTCTTTTGGGAGGGAATATATTAGAAATAAAATAATAAAATTAAGAATTTAGGTGGAAAGTGGGGTTGTGGGGTTGGTTATGATTTTAAAGAAATAAAAATTGAGGATTATGTGGAAATTAAGGTTGTGGGGTAGGTTAGGATTTTAAAATAATTATGAAATTTAGAATTAGGTGGAAAATGGGGTATTTCATAGGATTTATTGATTAAGAGGTAATGTTAATTAAGTGATGAGATTAAGCCTAATGCCGGTGAGCAGAATTAGGTGCATACATTTTGCCCCTCTTTGAGAGGGAATTATAAGTGAATCAAAGTGGAAGGAGTAATGGTCTTTCAAAGAAAAACTAGGTCATGGATGAATGTTAGTAGATGATATTAGTGGATATGATGCCCCCTTGAGGGGACATGTGGAGAATAATGAAATGGATGGCCACTCCAAAGAAGAAATGATGGGTGGGATGAGATGGATAAATGAGGGGATGAGATGTTAGATTGGAAAGAGATGATGAAGAAGATGATCTATCTGATCAATGAGCTATAAATTGATGATGCCCCTAGTAAAGACACCTACACAAGGAGTAAAGATGATGGGTGCTATGGTTGTTGACATATCCCAAGGGGGAATCAACCATAACATGATGATAAGAGGATTAAAAGGACATGAGATTTAGATATATCCCAAGCAAAGATGCATGCAAGGAAGAACTTTTGGCCAAGGATTAGATGATGACTGGATAATATTAATGATAGGTGTAGCTCAAATCTAAATCGATTGGTATGATGAAGGTGATGATAGAGAAGAAATGTTATGATCAAGGGACCAAAAAATTGGGGGATGAGGCTAGATGAGAGAAATAATGGTCTAGTTATCCTTGGGCATTGAAACATGGCCAAGTGATGCCTACATATTCTAAAAATACCTCAAGCTAATGTAGTTTTGATGGGAGAGACATGAAATAGGATCATGAAAGAGATGGAGTATATTTGATGAAGAGTGATAGAAAGGTGGCGAATGCAATGGGAGCTTAGAGAGATATCAGTGAGGCCATTGAAGTGTGGACACAAGGTGGTGAAAGCCAATAGTTAATGAGGTTGGTGAGTGGATTAATTGCATATGTAGTGGGATTAATAGGTGTATAGGAAAAAAAGTGAATAAATAGGAAGTGAATAATTAGGTGGAGGCATTGAAAATGAAGTTAAAACAAAGGAGGTGATTTTAGTGGAAGATCAAAGAATGGTGTTAAACTACCTCAACAAGGTGGTAGAACAGGTTAATAAGTGGAATGGTAGTGGGTATCTCTACTAGCCAAGTTTTAAGGGGGGTTTTGTAGTATGGGATTCAAAGGATTTTTGACAAAAGGCCATCATAACTATGAGCCAAGTTTTATTGGCTGGAGTGAAGGTGAAACTTGTGTCAGTGCCCTACACCAATGGTCACCCTTGTTATGGGCCAAAGTGGAGAATCGAGACGGGTGGCAAGGGTTGAAGAATTTATACAATCTCTTCATCAGTGGGTGTATGTATCATATATCCACATAATTTTAGATTAGGAATCTAAGAAAGGAATTAAGGAGAGTATTGTCCATTTGGGGCTCAGAGACTTGGGGGAGGAAGGTGTGGTCACTAAAGGAGAAGGTAGAAAAGGTCTAACTACCACTTAAGACACACCAAAGATGATTAAAATAGATCAAAAGAGTATATAAAAGGCATAAATGGTATGGAAGGAAAAGGGAAAAGGTTAAGGTAGTAGAACGTGTTGGGTGAGGGAGGTCATGGCATAGGTTGATGGCAGAAGATCAGGGCATGCATAATGGTGACATGGCAAGGCATGATGATCAACATCAAGATGGGAGCCAAAGCTAGGTATGGATTATGTTATTGGGTTTGTTATTAGTTTTATATGTATGTGTATAGGAATAAATCCATGTCAAATAAGGGTTTGAGGGTTATGATAGGGCAAATGTGGGTCATGTTGTGTAAGTACATGAAGGTAGAGGGTTGTATTGAGTAGTAATTGGGTAGTTAAGGAGAAGGGATGCCATCAATTTTAAGGGTAATCATGTTTTAGAACATGGAGAAGGCATGAAAATAAGTCAAGAAAGGATGTGGGTGAGGAAAAGAGGTATGACCACATCATAGGGGAAGAAATTAGTGGGTTGAGGGGAGTCATAAGAGGTCAAGGAGTCATAAGCGAGGGACGTAGAAGGAAACAGAGCCACAAGAAAGGATTGGAGGAGAAAATAAGCCATAAAAAAGGGTTAGAGGAGTAAAAGGATCCATGGTTGGGGGTTGTAGTGTGTAGAGGGTGGTGTTAGAGGGGGCCATGATTAGGTAAGAGAGGGAAGAAAATTTAGATCAAAAAATAAGGGAGGTGAAAGATTGAATTTTGTTGGGAGGGTTTTATGATATATGTGGATTTTGATTATGTGAAGTGATGATGCCATGTAATTATTATGTGGGTGTGTATTGTAGATGGATCATGCATGGGAGAGGAAAATGGTGGAAATGAGTACAGTGAGATGGTTGCAGAGATGGTGACATAGTCACTGGATAAGGAACATGTACCAACTATAGAGACATGGAAGGATAAATGGAAATAATAAGGGTGTTAAAGGTAGATTAGTAGATGCATGAAGGTAGTGACTAGAGTTGTAATGCCAAGTTGCACATTTATAGGGTTAGATTGTACACAGGGATATGCAAATAGAAAAAGTGTTAGCTTAAGTGACCTCATTTCTAGAGTAGGTGAATCATCAAGAGGCACAAATTGAGGCATTAAAATAATAGACAGAGCAAATATGAGTAGACCAAATGTAGTTGTAGGAATGATTGGAGTAGTAAGAGGTAGAGGCATGAGTCATGGGGATGTAGTGGAATATGGATCAGATATTGTTGGAGGCTCTAAGGTTTGGAGATGTGACCACCTAGGTGGTGAGGATGACACAAGAGACATAGTATTGGAGAGATTTATTTGAGCATATGGTGCTAGTAGGGAATATGGCTCCTTCATACATGGTAATTAACTAGTTAGAGAGAACATGAGGTTTCAGGTCATCAGACTAGTCCGTGCATCTGTCATCGAGTCCACCACCACCATAGGGTAAAATGTAGGGTATGATATATTTGTGATGTAGAGATGTGGCTCAATTGAAAGATATGCAATTATTAGAATAAATGATGTAAAAATAAGTTAAAATGGTATGGAGTTATGTAAATATGATGTAATTTGTAATGTGATGTTAATAATAATAAAAGGACATGTTTTTTATATTATGTTATGGAATGATTTGATTTAGAATGATAATGATAGGCAATAGGACAATTATATAAATGATTATGACATGTACATGGGGTCATGAGGCCTGAAAAGAAAATGATGTGATGGTACTCAATGAGTGGGGGCACTATTGGATGGTGGGGATGATTGGTATTGGGATTCATTCAATCAATATGTATGAGAAAGCAAGGCTAAATATTATGGGTAGGTAGGTGTTATATAGCACATGGGGAGCTAAGGAATTTTCATCACTTCTTCAATCATTTGTATAAGAAGTATAGGTGCAAGTAGGCAAGGACTCTAAAGATGTCACATGGTAGACCAATACCATTGCCAGAGTTGATTTATGAGGTAAATGTGTAGGTGTTTTAGATGCTAAATTAAGTGATGGATATGTTGGAGGTGATATTATGGAAGTAACAACAAGAGGAACTAAGACTCTAACCACCATGTAGAGTGTGGTTATTTTGATGCACAAGATGTCAGACAAGGAAATGCACCCAAGGCATTATATAACCAAGAGGCCTTCCATTGTTTCAAAGGGGGATGTGCAAGGGAATTGAGAGGGAACTGATCATACATAAGGGCCACAAGATGAGGTGATCAGTGGAATGAGGGAGGTGGTTCATGAATTGAACCCATCTATCATGTGCAGTTTGTTGTGCAAACTAATTACTCAATGAATACTAGATTCTTGAGTCTGATTAACATTAATTATCAACCCAGGGTGTGTACACTTTTCAAAGATGTCAGTACTATATATGCATTATTGATTCATAAATCAACTTACTTTACTAGTTGTAGTATAATGAACTTATGTTGAATTCACTAGATAGTTATACTATGAAACTATTATGACAGAAATACTTCACACTTATAAATCACACATGCATCACACTTTATATAATCAACTTAATAATGAAATCTACTTACACACTCTTAACTAAGGAGGATCATGATCTTCACTACAATTCCTTTTGAGGGGCCCCTTCCTCATTCAGAACTGAGTTCCAATATTTTTTTGAGGGACTTGAAAAAGATTCTTATAGAATTAACTTTCTCATTACTCAAATCTATAACAATTAAATATTTCTATAGAAGATTACAATGTAATGACTTCTATATTTATATTAACTATCCAATCTTCAATTTTAACTCACTACTAATCTGATCTAGGTTATGCCATCAAATACAAAAGGTAGTTTATTAACTTTTAACCAAAGACACTAAACTAGAAAAAATACAAATACTTTAAAAACTACCCTAGTCAACCTTCAAGTGGTTAGTAACTGAAGTTACTTGTTTTAGGCTTGACTGGGTTAAGGACAAGGTATACTATTTTGTTATTTTATTTCTTTTTGTCTCCTTCCCATTATTCTTGTCTTTCTCATCTTTGGAAACACATCCAAATATATTTGCATGTAGGGAGTCTGTACAATAGATATGGTCCTTTCCAATCATCCATTTGGTTCCCAAGATAGTTGGATGTGTCCTTAATATCTAATCAAAACAATAGCTCTATTTTGTACAGTGATTATGGTTAACATATGGGTGAAGCCTAAAGTTGCTATGGGCACTTTGTAGTGGCTATAAACAACCTATAGGTGAAGCCTATAGTTACTATGGGTAACTTGTAGTGGCTATGATCAGCCTGTAGGTGGATCCTATAGTTGCTGTAGGGAGCCTGTAAGCATTATGCCCAAACAAGATCATGTAAGCTTATGTTATCCTTCAAATGATTGTTAAATAAAGTTACATAAATATAATATAATCAAGAAAAAAACATCAATAATTCATAAAATAACACACACACACACACACACACACACACACACACACACACACACACACACACACACACACACACACACACCAATGCACACACAAAATCATAAATTCATTCATTCATTTGTAAAGTCATTGATGGTTGTGAGGATTTACATATGAAAAAATATATATACTAGGTATGGATGAGGCTTATAAAATATAGCAATTGGTGGCCTCATCACACCCTATACTTAACCTCTTGCTTGACCTCAAGCAAGCCCTGGCTGATTTTAAAACCATAGAATTTTCTAAAATCAAGGGGCTCAGTGCAGCATAACCCTTCAAAGATATATAAACTTTTAACATCATAAATGTTCCCCCATCTTTTCTTCTCAGCCTCTCTGTTAGCTAGGACCTTTCACTCCTAGTCAAGAATTAGGAACCAAAACAAAGGAGGTTGAAACATCAATCCCAACCATTTTACCCTTCTCCTAACAAGCTCAATATACATGTATACTCTGTGTATGGCCTCCCTAAGGTTTTGAGAGGAGTAAAATTCCTTTCTTTTTAAAGCATCAAAGATTTATGCCCATATGTGAGAATAAGAAATAAAAATTTACTTTCCATTTCCTTCCATAAAACTCAAATAATGATTCTAAACTTCTACTTATTTCCTTATGACCCATGCTTGTGGGGTACCTAAGTTCACGAATAAGATCCATTATTTTATTACAACATTTGGATTACCTGATTCACCCCTAATCATTAGAGTAGCTTGTTTTTATTTTTCTTGATACTCCTCTACTTGTTTCCTTCTTCCTGTTTCATTAAGGACATAAAGAAAATGTATTCAACTGGACATCCCCCAAGTAGATGTTTGGATTCCAATATGCATCACTAGGTACAACATATTGGTAGATGTAAAACTCACTTAATTGAGCTTGGAGGTCAGGATTAACATGTCTATATACTTCAAATAAAGATTTGGTGTCACAAACTATGTAAGACTGATCATTATAGATCCTATCATATCTAAATTTAAGCCATCTCTCTTCTAAGTAGACAACATACACCCTAGAAGGTGATATACACTCCATTAACATTTTAGTGGTTTCATGCATTTTATTAATCTTTTTTTTAGATACTTGATCCTAGGTTTAGTCATTTCTAGTCTTTCTTTTAAGTCATGTTGTTTTTATCTTGTTTCAACATATACCTTAAATCTTTGTACTAAATTTTTGTATCGAGTTTCATCATCACCAAATTTATCCTTAAGAAAATGTAGGAGGTCATCAATTTCTATAGGTGTGGTAGTTGAAAGATCCACATCAATAACTTCTTTTGCTGTAGGTGTTTTTGTAGTGGGCAATGGAGGAGGAAATCTATTGTAGAAGGGTACCAAAGTCAAAGCATAATCTATTGCAAATGCTTCTATGGCCAAGGTAGATGAAGTTGCTATAGGTTCCTCTAGGAAAGCTACTACAGGTTCCTCCAATAACCTTTCTCCATTCGTAGAAGGTTCTACAAATTCTGCTACTCCTAGAAGTGTTTCGATGCCTCTCTTACCTTTCAATTCTATTATCTCATTCCTCAACCTGTATATTTCATTCATATCTTGTTCCAATGTTTGGAACTCTTGGGCATGAGAAAATATCCCTTGTTATACTTCTTTTTCCATAGTCTCTTCTTCAATCAATTCCTCTTCTACTATAGGCTGATTTGCCATTCTCAATTCTTCTTCTGTATATCTAATGTGTTTGATGAGATCGTGTCTTCCTCAGTGAATCTCGATGGCTAGGGTGATTCTTCTTCTTCTTCCTTAGAATATTCCTCATTAATAGATCATTCTTCAATTTCAAACCCATCACGGGTCTTCCAAAACTTGGGCTCTTTCTTTAGTTTTTCATCCTCACTAATGTCTATGGGTGAGGAAGTTGTAGTTGTCTTTTATTTATTAATTCTTTGATATCTCGTAGGAGGATGTCTCCTTCTTGATACAGTGGGTTTCTTTTCTTCAATTTTCATCTTCCTTTCAAGAGGGGTGGCTGATGGAACTTGTTTTTGTGTAATAGTTGATAGAATAAATTCCTCTTGTCCTAAAGGAGCCATGGTGGAAGAATCAATCTATGGTGAGGAGATAGTGTGAGAAAGAATATGTTATTATGGACTTCCCTCCTCTATGTCAGAAGGAGGTAGGACTAGTTCCATTCTTTTTCTTCTATTTGAAGCAGTTTTAGATGGAAACTTTGTAGCTATGGGCTGGCCAATAGCACTAGTGCCCACAACATCTTCTTTTACAATTTTTTAGGCCTACTCCTCAGGGGATTCTTCCTCATTATTACTCTCTTCTTACTAAGGTTCATTATTCCCTAGGGATAAAAACTATCCCCATCTTAGATTAGGTCTGATAGAGTTTATTTCATTTTTAGTTATCAACCATATTAGGTAATAATGGGATAGGGATTTTTAAATACCCTTTTGGTACTCTTTGGACATCCTTTTTAGAATGTTTCATAAGTTATTTAGAATATTAATGGTTCTATCATGCCTTAAATGATTCAAAAATTTAAATTAAATAGTATAAAGCAAGGAATACTTTCCTTTATAAGGCATATATCTAATGATGTATGACACTATCTCCCTCCAAGCTATAGGTAAGTTGAGTCTCTCCACATCACCTATCTTCAGTACTAGTCTTTCATCTCTTTGACAAAACTACAGTCTAGCTTCTTAACCATTGAGTTTGTCTTGCCAGTTCTCTCCTATACTTGGCAGCCCAGTTGCCTGGCTCACTAGTTCTTTAATGACTAGGAATGTGATCCCATCTATAGTAGCTTGGTCTCTAGTAAAGGATCTTATAAATTATATAGCAAGGGGTTCTGAGAAATGTTGTAATCTCTCAAAATAAGTGGTCCAACCAGCTATATTGAAGACAAGCCAGTTGGCTTGGTCTCCCTGAATTCGCCTATGATCCATGGGTTCTCTCCTCACAACTGACTCTCCCATTTTACTAAGTTTAGATTTTCTATCAATATTTTCAACTAGTAATTGACAACACACTTTGTTTGTCTTATAAAAATATACCTATAACAAAGCAAGGTCTGTTCAACAATAGTAGTTTATAGTTACAGATTATAGGGTTGCCATTTATGACATGTTTTGATTTACGTGAATGGTTGTAATTGTAAGGGAAAGTAATGAAATTAATTATTTTCCTATAAGGTATTATGGATTCATTATGGCATCTAATATTACATGTACGGATCTCGTAGTGCATGGTATTCTCACATGCAACATCCTCCCCCCATGTGAGCCATCACATGTCCTCAAGTGACGTGGAGTGAATAGGATGAAAGGAATAAAATGGGGTCATAATTAGAGGTATAACTATGGGTTGGAATGTCATCATGTGGGTTTAAGTGTGAGTTGAGGGGTATTAATGAATGATGTATTTCATGATTTAATATTTTTTTCAATATTGTACATGCTATATTAAAAAAATGAATACTTTTTAATGATCAAACTATATGATATACCTTTTTAATGGTTTATCTAAGGTTCCATTGAAGATTTGCATGTGAGTGATTAACAGACTGTAATGATTGTGTTTGTAGTTATAATTGGATTAAACTGGGCCCCTTTGAAGTAATTATGAGATCACATGATGGTAGGCTTCTATGGTGCCCTTAACACACCTACATGTGATTCATGACAACCTACATAGAACTAGAACAAGGGTCTTAGATTTGGATGAGAGATTATTGCTCTCCTACCATAAGGTGGTAATTACAAAGCTAGGTGATCCAAGTCAGGTGCTATATGAACATGAAAGAGGGTAGTTGAAGGTGTTGATGATTTATGATCTTCCTCTGCATGAGTCTACATGATTTTCCTTTGTGCTATCTTACTGCCTATGGATTCTATCTAGTGACTTTGCCTTGTTATTTAAGGGTAGGCTTGAGCAAGTTTTTGACTTTTCTACTCTAATCCTCCTTCATTCCTCCTCTAGTTGGTCTGGTGTCTTCCTTGTATTCTCAAAAACTCATATCCAAGGTCATAGCTTAGAGTTTGAGAATAACTATCTTGTATGTGCTTAGAAAGATGTTAGGGTATGCCTACAACAACTAGAGATGGTGCCTATAACAACTATAAGGTTGTGCCCAGCTATGGGAAAAGTGCCTATAGTAACTACAAAAGAGTCCATAACAACTGAAGGAGGTGTCTATAGTCGCTATAGAAGAGGTTATAACAACTGAAAGAGGTGCCTACAATAGCTACAAAATAGCCATTGATAACTAGAGGAAGATGAACAATTTGCTTAGAATGATTATTTATTTTTCATTTTTATTTTTACCCCTAAATATCCAACAAGATGATTTTATATTTAGGCCCATTTTATAGTTTTAGGCATCCAGTAAGCTGATTTTCTACCCAAAAACTACCAACAATGCTAAAAAAAGTTTTCATTTTTGGGTTTTTAAAACTCTAACTGCTGCCTGTAGTAGAATGTTTATTCTAGGTCCTTACCAATTCAATAATGAGGGTGACTGGTCAAGGACCAAGTAAAGGTCTTAGTCTTCATGCTAGAGGAGGGCTATGATGTCCTCTTCTCCTTCATCTATGTGTTTGTTTGTTCTCCCTTTATCCGGTGAGACATCATGCTGATCTAGAACATCATTGTATCCATTTTGTAATTGTGTGTGTATGTGCTTGAAAAAATCCTTCTGAGTGATTGGATTTTTATACAAATTTAGTCTATGGCCATTGACCAGTAGATGGAATCTTATCAGATCAATGGTTTGAAGTTGCACTACTCCATTGTCATAAACATGCTCAATCTCAAATGGACCAAGCCATCTAGTTTAGAGTTTGCCCTTGTGATCCTTGTATTTTGAATTAAAAAGAAGGGCCAAATCTCCTACATTAAATTACCTAGTCTTAATGTACCTGTCATGCCAACTAATCCACTAGTGCTATATAAGTTTTGTGATTTGCAATATAAGCCTTTCTTTCTGTGCTTCATATATATCCATCCCAAGTGCTAGTGCTATCCGCAAGGTCTTATGCTCAAATTCTATTGGCAAGAAAGTTTCTTTCCATAGACCAAATCATATGGGGTGAAGCCTATAGTAGTATTCCACATGATTTTGTTTGCTCAAACAACTTCAAGAAGTCTAGCCTCCCAATCATTATGAGACGTACTAACAATCTTGGTCAAAATATTTTCTAACTCCCTATTGGTGACTTCCACCTATCTATTGGACTATAGATGATATGGAGTTGATTTTTCATGCCTATTCTTATATTGTTGGACTAAAGTAGTAATTAAACTAGCAGTGGGGTCCTTGATTAGTTACTATTTCTTGTGACACACTATATCTTGTGAATTTTTTTTCATAAAATAAAGTTGTTACCTTTTTATCCTCGATGTGTGTAAGAACCTTGACTTCCACCCATTTAGTGACATAGTTAGTACATACAAGAATGTACTCATTTTTGTTGGATTTTGAATCAAAAGGTCCTACAAAGTCTAGGCCTCATTTTTCAAATGGTTCAAGCATCATTTGAGGCTGCAAAGGCATCTCATTTGAATGTGTAGGTCTCCCCATATGCTGACATCTATTATAATGAGTAGTATACCTTATTGCATCTTTATGTAGTGAGGGCCAATAATATCCTATATCCTATATACTATACACTTGGCTACAAAGTGCCCTCCATAGGGTTCATCATGGAAAGATTTGAGGATATCTAAAACTTCATCTTATCTTAGACATCTTTTGATGATGGAGTTAGGCCCAATATAAAAAATAAATTTGGACAGCCATTACTACCTACCACTTTTTTGAATCAAAGCTCTTCTTTATTTAGGGAAGAATTGATATGGGAGTAACTCTGTGGCAAGGTAGTTAGCAATATCAACATACCAAGGTGTGGTAAGGGTGAGAGAGAATAGGTTCTCATTTGGAAATGAGTCATCCACTATGGTATCTCTTTTAAGGGATTGTAAGCGTGATACAAAATTAGCCACAACATTGTCCCTACCAGACTTATCTACAATGGTGATATCAAATTCTTGTAATAATAGCAACCATCTCATCACTTTGGTTGGGATAGTTGGTTTATTCATAAGGTACCAAATAGATGCATGGTCTGTATGAATAAAGACTTGATACCCTGTGATATAGTGACAAAACTTGTTGATAGCATAGACTACTACTAAGAACTCTTATTCAGTAACTATGTAATTTAATTCTACTACTTGTAAGTTCTTGCTTACAAAATAGATAGCATAATTGAGTGCTCCCTATTTTTGGCATGGATCCTAGGCCAGTATCTGAAGCATCTGTGTGAATATGGAAGGGAAGCTTCCAATCAGGACCACACATAATAGGGTTAGTGGTCAATAATTACTTCAATTATTTGAAGGCTATATCATAGGTCGGAGCCTAGATAAATTTAGCATCTTTAGTCAACATAATGAACAATGGTGCTACTAATTTGCTGAAATTATTGATAAATCTCTTGTAGTAACCAATATATCCTAAAAAACCCCTAATATCTTTTTGTTTTTGAAGAATAGGGAGATTTTTTATGATGTTAATTTTTGCATGGTCAACATTAATTCTTTCAACAGATACATGGTGGCATAAGACAATGAATTCTATCATAAGCATGTAGAATTTTTTATGACTTAAAGACAAATGGTGCTCCTGATAGTGTTGTAACATTTCTCCAAGTTGTTCATACACTCATCAAATGTGTTTCCATAAACAATGAAATCATCCATATAAATTTTTACACATTCATTTGCCATATCTGCAAAGATACTCAAGACAACCCTCTGGAATGTTGCATGAGCATTACACAGCCAAAAGGTCATACAACATAAGCATAAGTACCCTAGGGACAAGTGAAGGTGGTCTTCTCTTAGTCCTTAGGAGCAATGTTAATATGGTTGTAACCACTAAAGCCATCCAAAAAGATAATATTTCTTCCCTACTAGTGTGTTCAACACCTAATCAATGAAGGGTAGAGGAAAATGATCGTTTTTTGTTGTTGTATTAAGTTATTTGTAATCTATGCACACATGCCATTCTCCATTTTTTGGTATAATTACCAAAGGTGAAACCCATTCATTGTCTGAGATGAGGTATATAAATCCAACGATCAATAGTTTTAGTAATTTCACTTTGATTATTTCTCTAAAAGCTAGATTCATCCTACATTATGACTACCTAATTGGTTGACACTCTTCTTTGATATAGATATGATGTGTGCATGTTTTAGGGCTGATTTTGTGCATGTCCTTATAATCCTATGTAAAAGCATGTTGGTTTGCATGCAACATGATGACTAGGTACTTTTTATCATTTGACTCCAACTTTCTATTAATAAGAAATGTTTTTCCTAAAGAGATTAAATTTTTTGTGAGAGTGCTTTCATTATTTATATATTGTTAATGGATCTAGTTTGACTATAGCTATGAGGTAAAAACTGGTGGAATATTTCCTATACAGATGCATTAGATTTATTGGCTTTCTAGAAGCTAGAAAATGGGTACTCAACACATTACAGGTGGATAAGATCTATAAAATGAGTTTGGTAATTATTTTGGAAAACATTGAAGAGAATTGTATCATCTTCCTGATCAACCAAGGTGCATGCATGGTCTATGGTGAATACAAGAATCTAGGGAGGGTACTTTATCTCATCTTCTTCAACTCATAACGTATGCTCTAGTGCTAAGGCTAGCTATGTTGAGGGATAGAGGACCAACTTCTTAGTGTGGTTGCCATTGGAGATCAACATGAAGAAGGCATAAACTATGGTAAGCTAAAGATGTCCTAAGATAAGAGGATATCCACCCAAATTAGGCTTAGGCTTTAGCACATTAAAATCTGTAAGATACTCCTATGAATCTATAGTAATGATAAAATCTTCAATGATTCCTTCTAGTTTGACTGTAGACCTATCAACCATTTATAGTATTGTAGATGTGGAATGAATATTATTCAACTAAAGTTTGTGCATGGTTTTAGTTATCATTACATTTATTTTAGCCCCCAAATTTATCAATGTATTAGACAACTATTGATCATGGATTTGGATTGTTACTACTAGTCATCCTAGATCTGAATATTTCTTTGGTAGGGTGTTTCTCAGTGTAAGGTCTGCCAGCTAGCCAATCACATGCACTATATTTGGATCCTTCTTCCTTCCAATTTTATGTAGACATAAGTCTCTAAAAACTTTGAAATATATAAGCACATCTTTGATGGCCTGGAAGAGGGAAATTTTAATGTACAAAATTTTAAGCTATCCTATGAAATCAAATTTATGCTCAATTACATGGCACTGAAGGGTAAGATGTTCTAGAAATGGTGGGGCTATTTCAATAACAAATTTATTTTCTAGTTCAGAGGGTTCGTGTGGTGGTGAGGTTGGGTTTACATGATCTTCTATAGTTTCTTGATCTGACTCCATTATTATGGGTGGGGTTGGAGGTGGTAGAACTTTCCCTAAATGTAGGTGAAATTCAATGATGTTCACTATATATAATGGGTACTAGATAGGTTCAATATTAAATGTTGGTTGAACCAGCTTATTTTTAAATCTAGATTTTGATAGGCCACTTACATCTATCAGTGGAAGCTTGTTGCCCCTAATTTTATTTATGGCATACCTAAAATAATTTTTGCTCAATTTCTTGATGTTTGCAAATGGTAGATGAGAGATATCTCTCCCACTCATTAGGTCCAATGCTTTCAGATAGTCTTCTCAGACTCCTTTTAGGAAGATGAGTTTTAAAGGTTCTTCTCCTAGTGTACTTTACTTGAATGTTTGTACACTGAACATGAACCATTCAACATAGTCTTCCAAAGATTCATCCCCTTATTGAGTCATCTTGAAGATATAATTTTTTTTGTAACTTATTTCTCATCCATATTCTTAATACTTAGCTATAATTTTTTATTCATATCCTCCCAAGTGAGGACTGAATTACTACCTAGTATCATGAACTAACAAAGTGTTGAGTCCTTGAGGGTGGATGGAAAAAGTTTCAATTTATGTGCATCTTACCTATAGTCATATATTCTATAGAGGATATAAAATTCAAACAAAAAGGTGTTTGGGTCTTCTGATAATGTACCTCTAAAATTGGACGAGGCTGAGGGTAGGATATTTTTTATTTGTGTTACACTTGTTGCATCTGGAATAGGAAATTCAAAAGTAACTATGTCTAGAGTCCTGTTGTCATCCACAAAGTCTCCTTCTCTGTTCATGATGGATTTTATTATGATATGGATACCAAAGGTCTCAGGATCATGTCTTCAAATTTTGTATCAATCTCTTCATCATTATGATAGTAAACATTTATCTGTTGCTTCATAATTTTTTCCCTGATGAGAAATCTAAAGATTCTCTTGAGATTTCTTGGATTTATTAAAGAAATCCTTGATGGAATGTTTTTTTGATGCTAATTTTTGGAGTGTTTAGTTCATGAATTTTTTCTCCTTCATTTCTACTTACTAACTCAGCTAATGCTTCCTTTACTTTTATCTCCTTTTTCAAAGCTAATAATACTTCTTATTTTTCAAGATGTTTCCTTCAGTTTTTAGTGTTTTTCTCTTCAAGACCCCTCTAGATTATGGTATATTTGTCAACAAGATTCTTAGTTACTATAGGTACTTGTGGTTCTTTCCTGGTAGCAACTTGTGGCTTGTTTGGTAGGAATCTCCCTCAAAAATCTCTTTTTATCTGCATAAACATTGTGATACACCTTTCAGATATCCTATTCCTTCCTACAGAGGATTAGTGTCTTTTTATTTTTAGAGTGTTCTAGGGGGTTATTTCAGAATAAGAAAAAAGTATAATAAAGGAGTGTGAAAATCAAAATAACTGGAATTGAAATTCTACTTCTAGAAAATAGTAAAGTTATCTATTGAAAGTGGAAAAATTACTTAGGAAGCATAAAATGAAATCAATAAAATTATCCTAAAAAATAGGAAATGATAGTAGGAAAATTATCTTAGAAAATAGGAAATGAAAGCAGGAAATTATCCTAGAAAATAGGAAATAAAATTAGGAAAATTAAAGACACACTTTACAAAAAATAAATCACTGTTGTAGGAAATAAATCTTAAAAACATGAACTAAGTAAATTATAAAATTTCCAAAGAGGAATTTAAGGCTATGCACCATTCAATTTTAGAAACTTAGACATCTGGCATAAGACACCATAGTGCCCTCACTCAACTTGCCTGACTAGAACTATATGTCTAGGAACTTAGACATCTGGCATAAAACACCATAGTGTGCTCACTCAGCTTACTCAACTAGGTAGAATAGTGCATTAACCAATCTTAAAAAATAATGATTAATTTTAGAAAACAACAATTGACACCCTCCCCAGTAATGGTGCTAAAATATTGTGCAGAGTAATTACCTAGTGAATACTAGATTCTTGAGTCTGATTAACATTAATTATTAACCTAGGGTGCATACACTTTTCAAGGATGTCAACACTATATATGAATTATTGAATCATAAATCAACTTACTTTACTAGTTTTAGTATAATGAACTTATGTTGAATTCACTAGAGAGTTATACTATGAAACTATTATGACAGAAATACAAAAATATTTAAAACTTATAAATCACACATGCATCACACTTTATATAA
This sequence comes from Torreya grandis, assembly GCA_037957365.1. Classification (NCBI taxonomy): domain Eukaryota; kingdom Viridiplantae; phylum Streptophyta; class Pinopsida; order Cupressales; family Taxaceae; genus Torreya; species Torreya grandis. The sequence goes on along the minus strand of JARHVA010002256.1, from coordinate 466,679 downwards.
TTAGATTAATAATAAAATTTACTTACACACTCTTAACTAAGGAGGATCAAGATCTTCACTACAACTCATTTTGAGGGAGCCATTCCTCATTCAGAAATGAGTTCCAATCCTTCTCTAAGAGATATAAAGCTTCTTACAGAATCAACTTTCTCATTACTCAAATTTGTAATAATTAAATATTACTACAAAATGTTACAATGCAATGACTTTTATATTTTTTTATTAACTATCCAATCTTCAATTTTAACTCACTAACTCATAATATAATCTAGGTTCTACCATCAAATACAAAAGGGAGTTTATTAACTTCTAACCAAATATACCAAACTAGGAAAAATACAAATACTTTAGAAACTACTCTAGTCAACCTTCAAGTGTTTAGTAATTGAAGTTACTTATTTTAGGCTTGACTGGGTTAAGGACATGACATATTATTTTTCTATTTTATTTCTTTTTGTCTCCTTCCCATTGTCTTTATCTTTCTCATCTTTGAAAGCACATCTAAATTTTTTTGCATGTAGGGAGTTTGTACAACAACTATGGTCCTTTTCAATCATCCATTTGGTTCCCCAGATAGCTATATGTGTCCTTAATATCTGATCACAATAATAGCTCTATTTTACACATTAGCTATGGGAAAATTGTAGGTGAAGCCTATAGTTGCTATGAGCACTCTATAGTGGCTATGGGAAACCTATATATGAAGCTTACAGTTGCTATGGGTAACCTGTAGTGGCTATGAGTAGCTTGTAGGTGGAGCCTATAGTTGATATGGGTAGCCTATAAGTTTTGTGCCTAAATGAGATCCTACATGCACACACAAAATCATAAATTCATTCATTCATTTATAAATTCATGGATGGTTGTGAGGATTTACATAGGAAAAGATATATACTAGGTATGGATGAGGCTTATAAAATAGAGCAATTGGTGGGTGGCCTCATCATAGTTATTATAGACAAGTTGGTCATTCAAGCTAGTATTGTCCTTGGAAGGAGATGGAAAAAACTAGTGGTATGGAACCTAGACAAGGTGGTTGGCTAGTGGAATATTTAGAATTGAATGGAGTACTACCAAGGTCATAATTAATGTAGGTATGGGTTCTAGTCAGCTATGTATTGGTTATTGTAGAACAACCAAAGAGTTGTAATGTGAGTGTTGTGATTTTTTTAGAGGTATTTGTAATGATGTGTGGTTTTGTATGATCAAGAATAATGTAAGAGAGGTCTCTGGTTTGTGATGATATGGTTTAATGTAATCCTCCTATCTGAGGGGTAGTGTTAGTAGTAATGGAGTGAAGTTGTTTTGAGCCATATATATTTTGCAATCCATTTTTGTTATTACAATTGTGAGTATGTGTGTACCAAGGACACGATAAGATTCAAGGATACAATAAATTCATAGTGCATGGGAACTTTGTTGAAAAGTGCTCTTATCCAATCAAATGTTTGGAGGACACCAATACCTTCCTTGTTCCCATCAAGATAAAAATATAGAAAATGCTAACTAGACTTTTTAAATAAATAAAGCAATGAAATATATATAGAATCAAACAAAATACACACAAACAAAAAAAGACACAATCACATAAGACCATCATGCAATAGTATAAGCTAATAATAAGGATATTATCAAAATATGAAAATAGATAATGATGTGATGATAAAGTGGTTATAGACAACAAGCCTAGTGATGAATAGGGGATATGTACATAGGATGTATAGTGCTCAATACTATCATACGTCAAAACATCCAAAGTAATCACATATGGGGGTTAGTGTGACCACTCAAGATTTGAGATAATAATGCATGAAAACTCCCCAAAGTAGAAGACCAATGTATGACCCTTCCATAATGATAATGTTAGTGGGAAGGTGTGAACCATAGTCATCAAGACAACAAAGGATAAATAGGGTCAAGATTTGATTTTGAGGCCAAAAGGAGACACAATTTTCAAAGAGGATATGATGGGGTGATAGGATTGTAAGAGGGTATAATAGGACTTAAGGACATTTAGATGATAGCTATGGATGAGAGATTCTATAGGATTACCCCAAAAAACATCCCTAGTACTTAACAATAAATGACGTATTTAATTTAAAACTATCGAGGAGCATGTTGTCACTTATAGATTCGTTATGCATGTGTTGAATGTGAAATTTCAAGATGTGGCCTATAGACTATTTCCATTTAATTTTAAAGGAGAAGCATATGATTATTATTCAAGATTAGCACCCAAATCAATTACCAACTATAAGAGTCTTTAAAATTAGTTCCTACTTCAAATTACAAGCCTAGTGGAAGATTCTCCCTTTCTCCTAAATGTCTTGCTTAATAATCATAAGAACTAAAAACCTATCATCATCACTATATTGGATATTATTTCATATGATCCACCTAATCATGATTATGATGATATAATTGAAGTATAAGAATGTATTCTAGATATTAATGGATAAATATTATAGCTAAAAGAGCAACTAGAACACTATCAATATTAAGAGGATGAAATTGACAAATGCAATGATGTTGATATTCCAATGGAATTGTCCTAGTTTGATATTGATATCTACCATGTTTCATTTATTAATCATGATTTTTTTTCTAAGGAATATAAAATTTCTAGTAGCCAGCTAGAAGAAGAATTCGATGGGATAAAGAAGCTAGATGAGTAAAAGTTATGTTGTTCATCATAAGTATCCTTTTCTTATGTAGCTTCCATCCCTACCTTAAATAAAATGATTCAAGAAGATCAACAATTCAATGGTATCCATATGATTTCTAACCTATCTTTGGATATATGTAGGTAGACCTATGATGGATCCCCACTATTAAGACTAGGGTCAGGGTTATTTTACCATGACATCAGGAATTGGTTTTCATCATGGTACTTGCCCAAAGTGAGAGAAGACTAGTTTTTACTATTGAACAATTTTTTTTTTGACTGACAGAGGGGTGATGGATGGATGGAGTGGATCCAGAGTATCCCATAGATGGAGGATGATGATACTTAGGTTAGGTGTAGAAGTGCTGAAGATGCATAATGTTTATGGGATCATCCAACTCTTCTCCCTCAAACATGGCTGATTTATATGCTCCTGATCTAAACTTGGAAATAATGACATAGGGACCTAACCAATTTGCTTCAAACTTCCCCTTCTTATCTCATTGTGCATTGGTGTTTTTTTGATTCTCTTGTAGGACTAAGGCACTAATTTTTAACTCCCTAGCTTGAATCTTCTTGTGGTATAAGATTTTTAATTTATTTTGACATGCTTAGAGGTGATTCAATGCCTATTATTGATTTTCATCAAGGAGTTATAGTTCCTATAACTATTGTTATTTGAGATTCTGATCAGTAATGATTCCTCTCAGTGAGAGTCAAAGAGAGGGGAGTTCTACTTCCACTGGCAATATTGCTTCAGTCCCATAGACTAAGGCATATAGAGTTGCCTCGATAGGTGTACGAACACTTGTTTGATAAAACCATAGTGCTAAATATAATTTAGTGTGCATATTTCTTCCATGTTGATTAACAATCTTCTTCATAATCTTGATAAGGGTCTTATTAGTTGATTTTACTTGTCCATTACCTTGGAGATAATATGGGGAAGATATATGTTGTGTGGTGTGATATTTTTGACATAAGGCCTCAACTTCTTAATTCTTGAATGATTTTCCATTATTTGAAATTATCTTATATGGTATACCAAAATGGAAAATAATTTGAATAAGAATAAACTTATAAATTTGGAGGCCTGTTATATAAGTAAGTGGCATTACATCTACCCATTTGGTAAAATACTCCATAGCCATGATAATGAATTTATGGCTATCTGAGGAAGTAGGATAAATCTTTCCAATTAGATCAAGGCCCCATATGGAAAATGGCCATGGGCTCATAATAGGCTACAATTATTGTGCCAAAACATGAATAATATTGCCATGTTTTTGATAGGCCACACATTTATGCACATACTAATAAGAGTCTTGTTTTATTATTGGCTAGTAATAACCAATTTGAAGGAGATTTTTGGCTAGGGACATTTTACTGATGTGCCCTCCAAAGATACCATCATGGACTTATTTGATTGCCTAAGACAACTCTTTTGATGTTAAACATCTCAACAAGGTTCTATCATAACCTCATTGATAGAGCATGCTACTAAGGATCATGTATCAGGTGGTATGATGGATAAAGGCTTTACATTAATGATGGTTATGATTGAGAGGATGGATGTTGTCATGAAGGTACTTGTAAATATCATGGTACCAGGGGAAACTAAGATTATTGATTACACAAATTTGAATCAGATCCATTGATTGATAGGCCAGGATAATCATATGCTCAATCAAAAAATTACCTTCTAAAACATCTCTAGGGAGGTCAATGAGAGAGCCAATAGTGGTCATAGAATTGGATGCTTTATCATTTCCTTATAGAACCTGTTCAAATGTTATAGAATGAAAATTAGTCTTTAATTAATCCACTAATTTTTTGTAAGAAAGTAAATTTTCATCTTTTATTTGGAATTCATCATTGACCTGTTTGATTATCAATTGAGAGTCACTGAATACTTGTAATTGTTGTATGTTCCATTGAATAGCCAAATGAAGTCCATCTATTAAGGCTTCATATTTTTAAATATTATTAATACATGGAAAGGCTAGATGGAATGCTTTTGGAATGAGATCACCCTAGGGGTGACTAGGAGAATTCTTACCCCAGATCTATGTGTAGTGAATGAGCCGTCAAAGTATAACTTCCATCTATTTGATTGCAAAGTATTTAGGATGGACTCATCCAAGAATTTGGTTATAATTGGCTCAATTGATTATAAATATGCCTCTACTAGTTTATCTATTATAACTTGGCCTTTTATATCTTTTTTATTGATATACTCAATGTCAAATTCATTGAACAACATTATCCATTTTGCTACTCAACTTGTAAGTGCTGATTTGGATAGTAAGTATTTCAAGGGATCAACCTTTGCAATGAGTTGTACTTGATTATTAAGAATGTAATGTTGGATATTTTTTGATGCAAAAACTATGACTAAACATGCCTTTTCAGTAGGAGTTTAATTTAGCTCATAGGATATCAATGTGCGACTAAGATAGTATATAGCTTGCTCCTTACCCTGATCATTATTCTATGCTAGGAGAGCATCAATGGCATATGGTGTTGCTAAAATATATAGGAGAAAAGGCATTCCTAAGAATGGTGGAGATAAAATAGGTAGATTGGACAAATATTATTTTAGTCTTTCAAAAGTTTTTTGCCATTCTGCATTCCAATGGAGGTTAGTTCCCTTCTTTAATAGATAAGTAAAAGGGTGACATTTATCAGCAAGTTGAGAGATAAAATGCCATATGGCCTAAAATTTTCCTTGAAGACTTCAAAGCTGCTTGAGATTATAATGTGGGGGAATTTCTATAAGTTCTTTGACTTTTGATAGATCCACCTTGATGCCCTTTCTTGAGACTATGAATGCCAACAATTTACCTGAGGTTAGTCTAAAGACACACTTTTTGGGATTCAGCCTTACTTTATATTATCTTAATATTTTATAAATTCTTCTAAGGACCACATGGTGCTCTAACATTAGGTGAGACTTACCCAAAATATCATCAACATAATCTTCTATAATGTCATACATCATGTCATGAAAGATAATGGTCATAACCCATTGATAAGTTTCCCCTATGTTCTTGAGACTGAATGGCATGACTTGATAACAAAATTTTCCCCATGGAGTGATAAATGTTATTTTATGTTGATATTCAAGGGTTATTTTAATATGATTATACCCTAAGAAGCCATCTATGAGAGAAAACATTTCATACTTGATTGTTTACTCTATGATCATGTCAATATTGGGGAGTAAGAAGTCATATTTAGGATATGCCTTATTGATATCCCAAAAGTCAATACAAATCTTGATTTCACCACATAGTTTTGCAACATGAACAATATTAGAGATCCAATCTGAATAATCTATTGGGTGGATAAATCCTATTTCTAGGAACTTTTGTAATTCCTTTTTGACTAATATTTCTACCTTAAGATGCATATTTCATAATTTTTGTTTGATATATTTTACATTTGGGTGCACAACTAGGTGGTGTACCACCAATGAAGCATCTAACCCTAGAATTTTAGCGTATCTCCATGAGAATATGTCAATAAACTCTTTTAATAGATCAATAAGGACTTCACATTTGTTTGTTGTGAGAGATGCCCCCAATTTCACTATTTTAGGATGTTCATTAGTTCAAATATTAACTTCTATCACATCCTCAATAAGCAAGGGTGATTGATCTTGAAAATAGGGGTAATGATATCTTTAAAATATTAAAATCAAAGAAATATGGAAGTTTAGTAACAATATCAAAATAATCTATTGATGCAAATGAGCTATATGGGAGTTCGTTAGATTCTTTGGAAGGCTCTCTTTCTTATTCAAAGTATTCATCCTTGCTTTGATGATGGGATGTTTTTTGTTCCCAAAAATATGCATATTAATAAGAAATCCCATTTTATTATCATCAAACGACATGAATTATTTAGCTCCCATATATTCCAAAATAGCCTCATCATTTTGAAACATGTCAAATATGGGCTCTTGTGTCGATTCCCAATCTATGAGGGATGGATAGTAGAGGGAAATATTAATGGTGGTAGTGAGCTCCTCAAAGTGGATACAGATAGAGCTTATTTCAATGTCCTCATTGGGGAGAGATGACTCATTGGTTAGAAGAGAATCAACAATGATATTGGCTAGGTCATCATCATATAATTTATACCCTAATCCAAAATATTGTAGATATTCTTGAACCATGACTGGTTCAAGTTAGCCTTGCTCTTGTTTTCCCAATCCCTTTCCTTTATACTGCATGTTTGTCATCATTATCTAGATTCTCAAATAGTGTTTATTAGAAGGTATGAGGGCCTCATCATCTAGATTAAGCCAAGAATCATCTCCATATTCAATGTACTCATCAAACAAAAATTGAGTGCTTGCAAAAGCTATTGGCCCAAACTGATATCTAATGGGATTATTCTTCCTCATAACTAGGGACCCATAACTTCATGGGGATAGGGGTAGATTGATGATGTAGAATGTTTTGTACTCATATTCCCCACATCCTATGGATGTGATTTTTAGGTGGGAAATATCAGGTTTTGATTGAGATGTGGATTCTAATTGGTTTGGAGAGATATACTTAGAAACTATTGGGCTCAGGATAGTATTTTCAATGCCAAGGTAAGGTGATGGAGATAATGATTGATCTATTTGGTAACTATGGAGATGGTCTATGAATCTAGGAATGGTGACCTCCATTCTTGAATGGGGGAACTTGAGGCACTGATGGAGAGTAGAGGGAACATCTTGTATTTCATGAATCTAGGGTCTTTTGAGCAACATGTTTATGGTAAATCCACATCTACAAAATGAAATAGGGTCTGATGAAGTATGGATCCCATAGTGAGGGGAAGATAAATGGTCCTGATGGATGGCCTTTCATTATCATCATAAAATTTGATCATAATCAAAATGGGTCCCAATGATGTTTTGGAGTATCCCAATTTATTTAAAAAGTTTAGATTATATAAATTTAATGTTGATCCTCCATCTATGATGACATGGGAGACTTGATGATGGGATATAGTTACTTTAATATACAGGGGATAATTATGATGGACTAATGGGAGGCATGCCCCAAACACCAAAAGTGATATGAAATAAAGGGGACAAGTGTGCCAATAGTGTTTGAAACTGATTAGTATCTAAGTGACTAAGAACTTTTTGATCATTTAGTACTTGATTTAATATTTATTGATATAAAGCAGATGTCTTAAGAATCTCCATTAAGAATATTTGAGATGGAGTCTTTTCAAGTTGCTAAATGATATCATAGGACTTATCAGAAGGGCTTGTAGTTTTTTTAGAAACATTCCCCCTTGGGGTAGCAGAGGAGGTAGAAGGATCTTGAGGAGGTGATGTGAGAAACATTATCTTACTGTGTCAGGTAGTGAGAATGTAATTAGTAGTGGCCCAATTAATCTTAAAGATGGGAGATGAGGATGAAGTGGGATCTTAAATATTATATATTTTGATAGTGTTTATGTAGTGGTAAGGAACATTATGGTAATCATTATAATTGGATGAAGAAGATTGATCTTGGTCTCTTTGGGGTCTTCAATTCATTTGATCATGCTTAAGGAATGGATCCTTGTAAATACCAAGCTACTCATTTTTTGATTAGCTTGGAGGAGCTTCTCCATCAATTTCAATGTCACCCTTCTCAATAAAGTATTAGATGTAGTGTTTTAATTACATGCACCACTCTATATCATGTCCCTTAACCCTATGGTTCTTGCAAAACTCATCCTCATGATACCAGTCTGGTTTTAGTTATTGATTATCCACTAGTCTAATTTTAGGCAAAGTAATAATATTAGTGATAATAAATTGATCCAAGACTATTTATTAGAACTCCCACTCTCATGAGTGGTCTTTTTCCTATGTGAAGCATTGGCTTGCCTCATGGCACTCAGATGGAAGAGACACTTGGTTATTGTGTGGGGCCTTTCTTTTGAATTATTTATACATGTGGTTGTTTAGAATCTATTACCCCATCACCCATGACATTTTTATTCTGATTGAAGACTTTGGATTTGCCTAAAAAATAATTTTCTTGATTTAAAGTGTGCTCATTTTGAGAATATAATTTGATAGTTCCTTTTTTGATGAGAGATTTATCTATTTGCATTCCTTTTTCTATGATTTGATTGAAGGTTTTGACACACTGCAATTTTAATTGATATTTAAGTTTTGCATTAAGATTATCTACAAAGCTCTTAGATAATTCCTTTTTAGGTACATTGCATCTCAATCAGCTTGCCAAACTCCACCATCTTTATAGAAAATATACTAGGCTTTCCTTGCTTTGTTGTTTGGTATTATAGAGGTTGATAATGGAGATATCATGCTCTTTTTTGAATGAGAAATACCTAACAAATTATTTTGCTAGCTCTCCAAAACTAGAGATTGACCCTTTAGGTAGATGCATGAACCACTCCAAAGTGGGTCTCATGAGACTTTTGGGAAAGAGTCTTAATGAATAGGCATCTTCATAAGCCACTTCATTGCAAGCTACATAAAAATCTTAGACATGGTCTCTTGGGTACTCTTTTACTTGATAGTTTACTTGGGTACTTCAAAATGCAAGGGAAAGGGTATTTGCATAATTCTCATGTCCAATAGTGATGAACAAAATCCTTCATACTTATATTTATGGGCTTGAGATCGTGGGTCTATTTGATGGAGGGTTTCCTTCATTACACTCTATTCTTGTGTGAATGTGGGGTCTCCAATAGGATTTGTAGTTTGAGTTTGACTATTTTGAGGGATATGAGTATTTTGCATGCTCTAAGTGTTTTGGGTGTTAGTGGTATTAGTGGTATTATTAACATTATTTTTTTAAGGGAATGATAGATGTTGATTACAGAGAAAAAGGTTGAGTTGTTGTGTCAGTTGGTCTAAGTGATCCTCTAAGATAGTTTACCTCTAATTAGCCTCAACATGATTGTTTTGGAGGGGTGATAGGTGTTCTTCTTCTGTTTATATGTGGTTCACACCTTATTCCTAAGGTATTTGGTTGGTATGTACATTTTGGCCATGATCATATGTTAAAGGTAGTGTGTTCCCTATTTGTATGGCATGGGCTAAAACATAATCATGGTTTTCAACTATGTATCAGTCAAATAAATCCCTAACTTGGTCATTATGGAGAGGGTTGAATCATTCATCTTCCCTTCTAGGGGTATATATGTAACCATGGGTATCATCATGATCTTGAGTTGGATCAAGTAAATTCCCTAATGGGTCAATGTCTTGGTTAGAGGCTTGTCCAATCTTATGTTGGGCATAGGTGTGATTCACCATTTTGAATGAGAGAAAAGAGATGTGATGTGGAGGTTTTGAGTACGTATCTAGTTTAGAAACCAAATTCACTAGTGGTCAAAAAAGAATGATATGATGATCATTTTTAGAAAAGGATGAGATGACTAATAATTACCAAGAGATGAAGCTATCTAAGATACAAATCTAGCAAGGATAAAGAGATGTAATGGTATCAAATACCTTGCTCACTAGCAAAGAGACAATTTTGATGGGTGCTAGATAAAAGAGGCACCTGATAAAGAGTAGGATAAGTGATGGGTGATATATTAGGAACTTAATGAGACTCTGGCTATTGATAATATATAGTCAAGGAGAATTTATAAGGATGGGTGACCACTAAAACTTAATTCCCAAGCTAAATATAGTACTCAAATATTATGGGGGAATATGAGATGGAAGGGGGGATGGAGGATATAATATGTATGTGACGAATAGAAATAAAGGCTATAAGATGGATATTAAGGGGATGGAATGTATGATGGATTGTGATGGTGTATATATGATATAAACTAAAACATATATTAAGTGGATGAGAGATGTGATGAGGGTAGGATTGGTCAAAAATGACAACCACCTGAGATAAGTGGAGGATAAACTAAAACCCAAAAGAGGTGTGGGAGGGAAGTTTTTGTGAAAAATATGATGAAGTGGATAAATTTGAATACTAATGATAAATGTGATGAGGCTAAATACTATGGAAATTATGATATGGGTAGATAATAACTATAGGTGAACTATATACAAAGTGGTGTGATATGATCAAAAGGATGGATATATAAAATGGATATGAGCCAGGATTATATATAAAAGCTAGTCTTAAAATGAAATACGTAAGAGGGGAAATTAATATATGGAGGTTTTTAAATGGGATGGATGGACTAATATATAGTGGATGTATAAGATAGACTATATAAGTTGAATGTAAGATGATAGGGTGGACAAAAAATGGGTCAAGGTATACAAATGAATAGAGGATATTATGATAGATGGGATGGATTAGTGAATAGTAGATGTAAGAGTATGGATATGAATCAAGAGGATGAGTATTATATGGATAATAGATGTGGAAGAAATGTCAAATAAGGATGAATGATCAATATGGTGGGGGGAATAAATAAGAGGGATGTCTAAAATAAATAATATATGGATATGGGGATGTGGTAGAAAGATGACTAATGGGAGATGGATGGATGAATGATATGAGGATTAAGGATGAGATATGATGATGTTAAGATGGTAGGATGATAATTTTTTAACCTAGGGGATGTCTAAGGTGTCACACAAAAATGCAGGCATGGCCAACTCAACTCACAAATAATACAGGTCTCGTCACAACACTCAAACAATATGCACAAGCACAATCCTGAATTAGTCAATTGTAATAGGTGTGTAACTTGATGCCCACACCATCTAACAACTACACAAATGAGTTTGTATTCTAGTGACCAATTATAGAATTTACCAAACCCTCTCAACCCTACTTGCACATGATGGCTACTTCAGAGTTGATACTAACTCCTGTAATAAAACACCTATTACAATCAAAGTCCCCTAATCTAGGTATACACAAAAGGATCTAGGTGCATCTCTAATATACACAAAGGTACATTGGGGCCAAAGTACATGTAGGATGTTGTCTAATTACCCTAGGTCTTGGAGCTTAATTACCCCTCACTACATTAAACCCTTTATGGGAAATTCTACTTAGGTCGTAACAACAAATGTCCTAATATTTAGACTCCATCAGAGCATGAAATTTAGTTAGATCATGATGATGAAATCCATGACACTAACACCTAGTGACTAAGCCCATGCATGGTGATGAAATCCATGTCACATGCTATCCTAGAGGGAGGGTTTAAATAATACGCAAAACATAATATGATTAATTAACCAAATAATTACCTATGTATGAGGGGCATGATACGATAATTATTTACAAGTTAATACACACACAAGAAAGTATATAGAATGAATAATTTTTCACAAAAAAGATATATAAAATGAAAATTATAAAGATATAATGAAAACTAGGACAATGTATTTAACAAGACCCCCTCCTGCAAGCACAAAAGGCTAGAAATCTGATTAGAGTGCTCAAATCTTGAAGGGTCCTGCAACAAAAGGGGTTAATAGTTTTAGATTAAAATGATCAGTCCTGCAAGCAGATGTCAAATTAAGAAAAACCATATGAATAATTAAAAAATGATATTTTTAGCCAACTCTAAGAAACTGATCAACCAATAAAATAGATGATTAGCGGTTTAGACCAATCTTAAATTTTTTTTGGCCAACCATTCCATGAAGTAATACAAATTAACCTATAAAAAAATGTATTAGAAATTTGAACAAAGTTGACTCTTTAACATTCGTAAACACCTGAAAATAAATAATGAAATCAATATATAATTGATTATATTGAATTTAGAAAGTAAGACTTACAATTGTTAATTTAAAAGGTTTACAAAATATGATTTAAGACTTATGCAACTAACTTAAATGATTTATAAAGTTTAATAAAAGATTGAATACAATTTTAATTAAATAATATTTGAAACTCTAACTTGATACCCTATAATAAATTGATGATAGAAAAGCTAATACGAATTGAAATCAGTTCACATAATTTTAAACAAACATATTACCTATTCAATCGATTGTATCACATTAAAATAAATAAACCAGTCAAAATACTAAAAAGAGGTCAAATCATGATGATGCACAACACATGAGTGGGATTGAATTTTCTAAATTCAAATGACTAGTGTCTAATCTTGGTTTTATCTAACATATGGTGTGAAGGTTTTAGCACCAAGTGTCAATGACCATCAGTTGAAATTTAAACTATTTCTGAGAAACTTCTGAAGTTGAAAATGTGTTACAACTATAGAGACATATCATACAAAATTACATTACCAGAATGTAGACCTTATTAACTATTGTAGTCTTGCATTACCAGAATGCAATTTTTAGACTTGCATTACCAGAATGCACTTTCCCAAGGTAAAGATGATTTTACTCACTCCCAACATTCACAGGGAATTTTCATTTACCATAAATGTATCAACACATATATCAATTATATGAGTTTGGTAGATGCTTACAAATTACTTGATGTTATGAGGAAATGAGTTAATTTTGCATCGACTAGGTATCTAATGTGACTAGTTCACCATTGTCGATATACTCCCAATTTGGGCTAAGATAAAAGCTTTTGAATGAGATATATGGTAAGGTCTATTTTGTTTTAAAGAAACACCTCAGTTAGATGGAATCTCAAGAGATGTAGTGAATAAACATACACATGAAATGTATTTATTGAAAATACTAGGACCAGACTCAGCTGATGATAGCATGGATTAGATGGTAAAGCAATAGGTGTAAGCCAAACTTCACAACTTTTATAAATATTATTAGATTGTGATGGAATGATAGGAGATAATGTATGATCTATAAATATTAAAAGGATGATCCATAGATCATGAGGGAGAACAAATCTAACCATCATGATAGACTTTGGATTTAGGGGATGCTATAAGACCACACTATAGGGTTCATGGACTATTGAAACTGAGTACGTACATATTCATAGTAATAAAATGCCTTATGAATCTTAAATGAACTAAAAAACTTTTACATTTTTGTTATTTTTATTTTTATTATTTATGTGATATAATTAGACCAGAACATAACAACAAAACAATTAACAATATAAGTTAAAAGCACAAACTATTATTATCAAAAAGAAGAATATAACATTGTGACAAATACAAAACCTGAAGCCACCAACTTTTTCTTTGATCTATTTCTGTAGTCTCAAGAAAACATATACAAGGCAACCAATCATTAGTTTCAAAGGATTTTAGCTCCTATCCCACCTTGGTTGCCAAAATGAATTCCCATAAAAATTCTATCAAAATAGATTTAAATGCAAACAACATTAAATCTACCAAAATATCTACAAGGACCCTAATATGAGAGAATTTAGAAGAGCAATCAGAATTTTAGAATGGACTTACCATCATTTCACTCCTCTTTCGGCTTCTCTCCAAGATGTTCTAATGGACTATCCAATGCAACTTGACTTGGATGTTTGGATTTCTTTCTCAATGACCCAAAGAAGGATGATTGAATGAAGTTGGTAGTGGATTGGATGAATGTAAGGGGGATTTGTATGGATTCAAGATGGCTATTGAAGGATAAAGTAATTAAGACAACATGAATATAGGTTTTCTCCTCGTTCTTGATTGCTTGGGGCATGCCTTTATTTTAAAGAGGTATTTGGAAGGGGCTAGAAGGGATTTAAGAGGGAGCTTTTCCCTCTCAAATTTTGAATTTGAAGATGACAGGGTTTTAGAGGTGGGAAGGCTATAGACATTATTTTGGGAGGGAATATATTAGCAATAAAATAATAAAATTAAGAATTTAGGTGGAAAGTGGGGTTGTGGGGTAGGTTATGATTTTAAAGAAATAAAAATTGAGGATTATGTGGAAAGTGGGGTTTTGGGGTAGGTTAGGATTTTAAAATAATTATGAAGTTTAGAATTAGGTGGAAAATGGGGTATTTCATAGGATTTATTGATTAAGAGGTAATGTTAATTAAGTGACGAGATTAAGCCTAATGCTAGTGAGCAGAATTAGGTGCATATAATATGAATAGAAAATAACAAGCTAGATTACCACATATTGTTTATCTTTTGTGTGTCATTGTGTATATTTTATCTATCTTTGAGCTTTGTTAAAATTAACATGTAATATTAGAACATAATAAATAAGATTGTGAGATTGGATGAATTTTAGTGAGGATAGTTATAGTTTATGGAAGAAAACTCAAAGCCATAACCAGAGAAAACTATTAGTGTGTGAGCTTTGAAGGAGGAGGTGATTTAACCTTTTAGGGATTTACACATGTAATTCCTATGTTTATTTAAAGGACTAAGATGTCTAAATTAGTCAAATAATATGTAATAATTAAGGACTAATTTTTATGGCTTTTGACTTCTTTTGAACTTCTAAAAATAGTAATAAATAGAAACTTATCTAAAAAGTGACTGTCATAGATAATCTTGGTTCTATAGAGTTATGAGTGTCATCAATAGGATTCTAGGATCTATTTGTTAACTGGATAATAGTACCCCACCTAAAAAATAATGCTATTTTGCTATAGTGTCCTCAAAGTGGCACTAATGTCCTTAAAGTGGCACTAGTGTCCTCTATGCAGGAATGTTCCTATTTTTTGGTAGTACTTATGCCTATGTTTTTAGATATTATTACTAAGAACATGAAATATGGGACTCTGTCTTGTCCCTAGAAAACCTAATTTAGTGTGCAAACCCTAATCCTCCTTGCAAGTTTGGCATGAACAATAATTATGTGCTCATTAGTAGGATAGGTTGGACATTCTCAACACCCTACTGTGAAGAGAGTTGCCTACATAATAATAATTTGAATAAGTATTAAGTCTGATGTAGTTCTCTCACCTAGTATTTGATGCAAGTGCAAGTGAATGCTAGAATGAGAGTGGAATTGGATGCCTTGAATGTGATTAAGCTTTGAAATCTTTAGAGACTAAGCTTAGGGCTGCTATAAATGGTAGTATTTAGAAGTAGGGCAGAATAGAGATAAAATAACTTAATTTTGCTCAACTTATCTTTTATTTGAATAGGATTTTGTATCTATTTTATATCTAGTGAATAAGGTTCAAAAGAATTATATTTATTAATATTTATAGCTTGTGTGGATAAGAAAATGTGCTTAAACCAACCTTAGGAGGGGCACATATTTTAAAAAGTATTTGTTTAGGAGAGGTAGGGCTAAGGACAATAGTTCCCAATTGGGACACTAGTGCCATGTGGCTATAGTGTCCCAAATATAGTGCTAATATCCATTTGGTAGACTACTGAGGGAACTAGGTTGGGATCTGAGAAAGCTATCCTATGACTATGTTCTGACTGATTGTAGGTGTATGTGGTTTGTACAATGGATAGAAAAGTGTGTCTAAGGCTCTAGGATAGGTCTAAGACTAATCTAGGAATGGGATAACTCAAGAAACACTCTTAACATCCAATTACCACTTTTAGGTGATTACATTCCCCCCTCTTTATGATAGAAATGCAATAAAGTGAAATGACTAGTATAAAGGAAAAAGAAGCATACCTGGAATTAACTTGAAAGTGAAGCTCATGTAGCTAACGCTAAGTATGCAAATTTGATTCTATGTATGTGAAACATGATCCAAAGCAACGACCTGCAATGAAACATTAAAAAATTAGTCCTTACTTAAGAGATGATATAAAGCCAAAGACTGGTGAAATAGAATAACCAAGTAAAGTTCGATAAAGAGAGAGGAAAGGAATGAATACACCTCATTGGGTAAGTGAACAAATACATGAACTTGGTAAAAACCTCTGTGTGTGAGTGTACATAGTGATCATATCATTAAAAATCTTGGACTGAGCTAATGTCTTGCTCAATCCTCATATGGGTGGCTCAAGAACTCAATCTAGTTTTGACTCCACCATTTTTCACCCCTAATCAGTGGATCCTAATCTATGAATAACTTGGATAAGATTTCAAATGTGTCTAACTCTTTGAGGTGGGTGGCTCAAAAACTTAATTAGGCCATGAATACACCATTTCCCACTCATTTTAAGTAGATGCATATGTAACTGAACTACACAAAGTGCTAAAAGTATCTAACAAAATAAATCTAACTATGTATGTCAGCTCTATGGCTACTTGAGTATATTAGGCATCTCTAGGCCAGTCAAGAATGCCAACCAATATAGATGGAGTAAGGAATGAATTTGGTGACAACTTGGTATGTGATATAAAGTGTATATAGTGTATAGAATGACATGGAGTTTTACATTCCATTTGATCAACCTATGTGTAGTTGAGTATATGGAAACTATGTGCCATGCACATGCTCCCAATCTGGGATTTGATTATAATGAATATGAACTGAGTATGTAATTAATGAATTTATGTAACTAAAATGAATGTGGGAATGATCATGCCATGCATTATTCCCCCAAATATAAGCAACTAGTATGAATATAAATTGATATGAATGTATTTGAATAAAATCTAAACATAACTATTAAACATGTGACTATATTTATGCAAATATATAGTGTACCTAGTGTACTAGTTTAAAAAATTTGGACTATCTTGAAGCTGGGATAATTGGATAGTAGTGACTTATAGTGGATAGTATCACCCTATGGCATTAGTGTCCCAATCTAGGTGCTTATGTCTACCTAGTCTAAAATCTAGGTGATCTAAAATATTATTTGAGTCTTTATTTTTTCTAATGTTTGCCTTGTGTCTAATTTCTAAAATTGAGCATGTGTGATAAAATTTATCTATGAATAAAAAAGTAGGAGCTTGATCTCTATGAAAAACCCTTGTGAATGCCCCTTATGTTGAGGGTAGTTATGAAACATGTGTAATAACTACCCTCAAAATAAGTAACTCTACAAAATGTGTTAGCCAAAGCATGTGCATGATATTCCAATACAATATACAAACATAACATCAGAATGTAAAAGTATCTGGGCATCAGTAAGTAATGTAATATGGATGTTGTAATCTATAATTTCATAAGGGTGTCAAGATAGATGTAATCTATGTGTTTAATAACAAATATGAGTAACTACCTAAGGGGATGGGTCATGATGTCCATCACAGCTCCCAGGTAGGCAAGTTAGATGCATGAGGTCTCTCGTGGCATTAAAAACCGGTGTGTGTAACAAGAAAATACAAGTGTCATGGTAAAGAAGCATACATAAAAACACATAAGTAATGCAAAAGGTAGGCCAAGGGGCCACAATAAAATGGATATGGGCACATGTCACTAAATCTGAGATTGATGACATATAAGGACATGTTCAAATGTACATATACACAAACAACAAGAAATTTGGCTTAGATCCACATACAAGGACATGTTCAAATATCTACATATAGAGGAAGGAAATTAAACACAAAGAATATAGGCATGTGTCCAAGGCATACAAATAGAGAAGTGGCGTAGAGCCAAAGAACAATGACATATCCAAATGCCCTCAAAATGGAAGAAGCATATGAAACACAATCAAGTCTAATATAGTAAAAACTAGAAATGAAAGAATGTATAACTATGTAGTACAAATCTATGTAAATTCTGCGATGCATATATACTGAGTCTAGCTAGTGATAGTTGGAAAAAAATGTGATCAATGATGAGTAATGATCAATATAAAGATGTATCAATGTGTAAAATATAATGTATAAAATGTGAAGATAGAACCATTCTATTAACTGTGTATGAGATGCCCTTGAGTGGGTGAATGTATCAAATGTATAAACTTGGATCAGTGTATATGCCCCCAGTGGATAGATGATAGCTATTCTGGATCAGTGTAGTGGATTGGAGTCCTATCTAGAATCTAAAAACACTTGATAAGAATAAGTGAGGCATATGTGTATGATAAAACTAACCATAATAAGATAGATAACAATATGCAATATCTATAAAGTAGTAGAAATGTAAACATAACAATGCATATAATCTATAAATTTTGTGTTTTTAAAATATTTGTTTTTTTTGTATTTTAACATGTTATATTGTTTTTGTGTTTTTGGAGTATAAGATATGTACAAATAAAATAAAATAAATCATGTACAAAGAACACGAGAGATAAAGAAGTATGTACAAGAGTAAGAACCATACTAACCAATGAGTCTCATGGGAGACTCACTATCACTGTGACCTATGCTGAATAGGGGAACTGTGATCATGCATGCAATGTGAAATGGAAATTGTGAGCCCATTATTTAATGTGCTATATAATCTATGTCTAAAATAGCCTGTGTAGTGATGCTATGATGATATGGCACTAATTATGATTGTAAGGGTCTTGGGGACCCATATGATATAATTAGAAGTTATAGGTGATGTAGGTACCCTATGCTGAGAACCCCTAGAACCCAATAAAACTAATCTCAACATAAAATTAAGAGAGGCAGGTCCTATATAATCTATGATGTATTCTAATGCAAGGGTCTCTCTAGTAATGGTCTTTATGGTAGAGTATGTGTACGTGTAGATACTATATTAGTAGACCTAACCTACACTTATGACTCTGCTAAACACTATGATGTATGCATAAGAGTTATATTCTCAACCATAACTAATAGCCATGTAATATATGGTAATCATGATGGAACTGTAATTACTGTTAGAGCTAGAAATACCTATGGGATGGGTAGAGGGTACTCATATGGGACACCCTCAATCTTACTAACCTAATTATTATGTAGATATTTTAGGCATCAATGTACTATAGATGGGATGGCTCAAAGTTATTGTAACCGTGACCTACATAATAATATATTGAATACACTTGTAGTATGTACTACTAGGAATCGAGTGCCTATGTGTGCTAGTCCAACCTATAAGAGAAGCACAATCTCCCTAATGGAGATCTAAATGTGGCCACTAAAACCACTTATGACTATATTTGTGGGGAATATATCCTACTCTATGTAACCTAAATGTTATAAGAGTGTCATGGTGCACATGTTTATGCTTAACCTGTTATCAACCATAACACTATGAATAAGATGGTGGTATATGTATGCTCATATGAAGATCACATGTAAATTTATGTCATCATCCATAATATCCTAATCTAAAAATGTGATAAGTGGCCTAGGTAGAACTATAGTGTGATATATGCCAGTAATGTTATGTAGTAGATGTGTCTCCTTTGTAACTGTGTGATATAAATCTGGTGGTAGATGCACATGGTATGTATAGTGAACACCTGATGTGCCCCTACCTCATTCATTTTATGATTTTGGAAGGATATAAAAATATATTTAGTGCCTTAGCCTCTATTTTTGTTTTTTTGGTGCCTCTATGGGTTTTCCCACATCAATAATGTTAGCATTAATGAGATCTTGTATCTTGTGATTTAGGCTAATACATCTATTTGTTGTGTGGCCTAGTGCCATTTGATATTCGTAGAATACATTTGAATCATAACTCCTTAGAAGAGGCTATGTCATATCAACTTGTTCAATGGGAGGGAGAGATGACATTGAAATCCAATAGTTATTGTAGACCCATGTTAGTGACTTTAGAAGATAAGTGAAGACTCTATGTTGAGGAGCAAATAAAACCAATCAGGGACATGGCTCAAAAGTTATGTTGACTATGGACATTTGATTACTTTGTTTTATATGGCCCTTACCTTCTATGAAGGTTTGTTTGAACTCTTAATAGTTGATTCTGATCCATTTTTGTACTTGAGTTTTTCCATTGATAAAAGTTTAACCTCTCTTTCCTTGACTATGTGGCACATATCAGTAAATCTAACTATATATGTCAGCTTTATGGCTACTCAGGTATATTAGGCAGTTTTAGGCCACTAAAAAATGCTAACCACTATAGATGGAGTATGAAATGATTCTAGTGAGAACCTGGTATGTGATATAAAATGTATATAGTGTAAAGAATGACATGGAGTTTTACATCCATTTGATCAACCTATGTGTAGTTGAGTATATGAAAATTATGTGCCATGCACATGCCCCCAATCTAGTATCTATGTATAATGAATATGAACTTAGTAAGTAATAAATGAAATTGTGTAACTAAAATGAATATGGGAATGATCATGCCATGGATGATGCCCCCAAATATAAGCAATTAGTATGAATCTAAATTGAAATGAATGTATCTGAGCAAAATCTAAACATAACTATTAAACCTATGACTTTATCTATGAAAATCTATAGTGTACCTAGTGTACCGATATAAATAATTTGGACTATATTGAAGCTATGAATACTAGATATTAGTGCCCTATAGTGGAAAATATCACCCTATGATGATAGTGCCCCAATATGGGTGCTAATGTCTGCCTAGTATTGAATTAAGGTGGTTTGAACTATTGTCTGAGTCTCCATTTTTTCCTATGTTTTCCCTATGTTTGATTTTTAAAATTGAACATGTGTGATAAAATTTATCTATGAATAGAAAATTATGAGTTTGATCTTTGTGAAAAACCCCTGTGAATGCCTCCTCTTTTGAGGGTAGTTGTAAAATATGTCTAAAAACTACTCTCAAAAGAAGAAGCTCTGTAAATGTGTTAGCTGGAGCATGTGCATGATATTCCAATACAATGTACAAACATAATATAAAAATGTAAAAGTATCTGAGCATGAGTAAGTAATGTAATATTGATGTTGTAATCTAGAATTGCACAAAGGTGTCAAGATAGATGTAATCAATGTGTATAATAACAAATCTAAGTAACTACCTAGGGGGATGGGGCATGATGTCCATCATGGCTCCCAAGTAAGAAGGTTAGATGCATGAGGTCCCTTATGGCATTGAAAATTGGTGTGTGTGTAACAAGCAAATACAAGTGTCATGGTGAATAAGCATACAAGGAAACATACATACAAACACATTAGTAACATAAAAGGTAGGCCAAGGGGCCACAATAAAAGGGACATGAGCACATGTCACTAAATTTGAGAATGATGACATACAAGGACATGTTCAAATATACATATACACAAGCAACATGAAAGTTGGATTAGATCCACATACAAGGACATGTTTAAATATCTGTATATAAAAGAAGGAAATCACACACAAGGAACATGGGCACATGTCCAAGGCATACAAATAGAGAAGCGATGTAGAGCCAAAAAATAATGGCATATCTGAATGCCCTTAAAATGGAATAAGCATATTAAACACAATCAAG
Organism: Torreya grandis; assembly: GCA_037957365.1. NCBI lineage: Eukaryota > Viridiplantae > Streptophyta > Pinopsida > Cupressales > Taxaceae > Torreya > Torreya grandis. The sequence goes on along the minus strand of JARHVA010002256.1, from coordinate 444,937 downwards.
TATAATCTATTAAAAACTAGAAATGAAAGAATGTATAATTGTGTAGTATAAATCTATGTAAATTCTAGGATGCATATATACTAAGTCTAACTAGTGATAGTTGGAAAAAAATATGAGCAATGAGTAGAAATGATCAATATCAAGATGTATCAATGCATAAACTGGAATGTATAACATGTAAAGATAGAATCATTGTATTAACTATGTATGAGATGCCCTCAAGTGGGTGAATGTATCAAATGTATAAACTTGGATCAATGTATATGTCCCTAGTGGGTAGATGATAGCTATTCTAGATTAGTGTAGTGGACTAGAGTCCTATCTAGAATCTAAAAACACTCGACAAGAATAAGTGAAGCATATGTGTATGATAAAACTAACTATAATAGGATATCTATCAATATGCATTATCTGGTAAGTAGTAGAAATGTAAACATAGCAATGCATACAATTTGTAAATTTTGTGTTTTTGAAATATTTGTTTTTTTTTGTATTTTAACATGTTATATTGTTTTTGTGTTTTTGGAGTATAAGATATATAAAAGTAAAATAAAATAAATCATTTAGAAGGAGCAAGAGAGAGAAGGAAGTATGTAAAAGAGTACGAACCATACTAACTAATGAGTCTCATGGGAGACTCACTATCACTATGATCTATGTCAAATAGGGGAACTATGATCATGCGTGCAATGTGAAAGGGCAATTATGAGCCCATTATCTATCATGTTGTACAATCTATGTCTAAAACAACATGTGTAGTGATGCTATGATGTTGTGGCACTAATTGTGATTTTAGGGGTCTTAGGGACCCATCTGGTATAAGTAGAATCTTTAAGTGATGTAGGTACCTTATATTGAGAATCCTAGAACACATTAAAATTGATCTCGACATAAAATGAATAGAGGAAGGTCTTGTATAATCTATGATGTATTCTGATGCAAGGGTCTCTCTAGTAATGCTCTCTATGGGAGAGTATGTGTATGTATAGATACTATAGGAGTAGACCTAGCCTGCACTAATGACTCTACTAAACATAGTGATGTATGCATAAGAGTTGTATTATCAACTGTAACTGATAGCTATGTAATATATGGTAATCATGATGGAATTGTTATTGGCATTTGTGATGGAACTACCTATGGGATGGGTAGAGGATACTCATATATGACACTCTTAACCTTATTCACCTAATTATCACGTATATACTTCAGGCATTAATGTACTATAGATGGGATGTCTCAAAGCTACTATAACCATGGCCTACAAAATAACATATTGAATACACTTGCACTATGTACTACTAGTAATTGAGTGCCTACGTGTGCTAGTCCAACCTATAATGGATGCACAATATCCTTGATGGAGGTTTGAATGTGGCCACTAAAACCACTAATTACTATATTTATGGGGAATATATCCCACTCTATGTAACCCAAATTTTTTAAGAGTGTCATGGTGCATATGCTTATGCTTAACCCATTGTCAACCATAACACTCTAAATGGAATGGTGGTCTATGTATGCTCATATGAAGAGTGCATATAAATATGTGTCATCATCTAGAATATCCTAATCTAAAAATTTGATAAGTGGTCTAGGTGGCATTTTAGTGTGATACATGCTAATAATGTTATGTAGTGGATGTGTCTCCTCTGTAACTATGTGATAGAAATCTGGTGGTGGATGCACATGGTATGTGTAGTGAACATCTGATGTGCCCCTAACTCATTTTTTTATGCTTTGGGAAAAGATCTAAAAATATTTTTAGTGCCTTAGCCTCTATTTTTTGTTTTTTTGGTGCCTCTATGGGTTTTCCCACATTAATAATGTTAGCATCAATGAGATCTTGTATCTTGTGATTTAGGATAATGCATCTATTTGTCATTTGGCCTAGTACCATTTTATATTTGTATAATACATTTGAATCATAACTCTTTGGAGTAGGTTGTGTCATATCGACCTATTTAATGGGAGGGAGAGATATGGCATTGCAATCCTATAGTTGTTGTAGAACCCGTGTTGGTGATTCTAGAAGATTAGTGAAGACTCTATGCTCAGGAGCAAGTAAAACCAATAAGGGACATGGCTCAGAAGTTGTGTTGATTATGGAATTTTGATCACTTTTGTTTCATATTTCCCTTAGATTGTATGGAGGTTTGTTTGAAATACTAATAGTTGATTTTGATCCATTTGTGTACTTGAGTTTGCCCATTGATAAAAGCTTAACCTCTCTTTCCTTGACTGTGTGGCACATATTAGTAAATATGGGAAAATTATTGAACAAGATAGATTCATGTAGTTTTGTTAATAAACTCTATTTATATATATCCTGAAGCTCTCTATTTATAATGTGGGTAGTCAATTTGGATAATATTATCTTGTATCATAAGACACAACCGATGATAGGGTCATTTGAATTTTTATTTAACTATGCCACTTGTGCATATGCTATCTTATCACTCATTTTGATAGAGAAGTATGATATGAACATGTTAGACAAAGTATTTAATGTCGTGATAGATTGATTTCATAAATCATAGAATCATTGTAGGGCATAATCATTGAGACTAAATGGAAATAACTTCGTAAGAAGCTAATCAGTAGACACATAGTCCAATCATGCTACATGAAAGGCTTAGAGGTGATGCTATGGGTTACCCTTTCCATCATATAATATGAGATTAGGTGCCATGAAACTGGATGGGAAAGGAGTTATTTCTATATGATGTGCCAAAGGTGTATGTAAGAGAATGTTGGAATCCAAGGCATGTGAGGGCCTAGTTTCTCCCTTATCGAGATGTAACACCTTAGATTACAAAGTATAAATCTCATGTATAAGGGATTGTACATATAGAGTAGAGGAACTAGCCACAAGTGGCATATGCATGATTGATGGTTGAATAACAATATTGGTTTGTGTTATCTGAGTTGGTTAAGCTAGACCCACTGGAGGTGTAACAACATTATTAACTAGAGGGGTTGAAGATTGACCATTGTTTGTCTTATTATTAATTTCTAATATGGCCTAAAGGATCTATATATGATCAAGGGGATATTCTTAGATTTTATCTTTGAATCCTTTTAACACCTCATCTTTGTTCATAATTATGTCATTATTGTTAAGTGGAGGTAGTGTTTCCTGATTGTCAATGTGTACATCATCTTGCTATTAGTTGTATTGTTCATCTTTAGATGCCTTGTCATTGAATTCCACATAATCAAGGTGTGAAGGATTCATATCTAGAGTTATAATAGGTTCCTTGTCCTTGTTATAGGCTCAGATAGTAGGAATTTGAATATGATCTATAGGACTACCACCTAGTCTAGCACTTCTTGATGAAAGAGAGAGAGATTTTAGATGGCATATAGTAAACAAATTGAAAAAAAAGACACTAAAATAGAATATATGAATTTTTAAAAATTAATATCAGATAATTAAAATAAGAGAAAAAGGATACAAACCCTAAGAACATCCTAGGTTAGGGTTTCTTTGCCACAATTTAAATTATATGTAAAATAAATTGAAACCCTAATATAAAATTGATTTAATTTAACTAGGTTGTCTAATTTTTTTTGAAAATTAGAAGTATGTAGCCCTAATTTATTTCAAAAAAAAAGATTAATTCAAGCTAGGGTTTGAAGAAATATTCAAAGTACGTCAGGTTTGCCAAATGATTTAACCTTTTAGGGTTTTACACATGTAATTCCTATGTTTGGTTAAAGGGTTGAGATGTGTAAATTAGTAAAATAATATGAAATAATTAAGCACTAATTTGTTATGGATTTTGACTTCTTTTGACTTTTTAAAGATACTAATAAATAGGCTTAAATATAAACTTATCCAAAAAATGATTCACAGATGATATGGGTTTTGAGAATTGGGTTCTAGACAGTTCTAAGTGTTGTCAATAGGATTATGGGATCCGTTTGCTCACTAGATAGTAGGATCCCACATGGATAGTAGTGACATGTTGCTATAATGTCCTCAAAATGGTGCTAGTGTCCTTTTTGAGAGATTATTCCTATTTTATTGGAGTACTTATGCCTATGTTTTTAGGTCCCGTTACTATGCACATGAAATATGGAACTCTGTGTTGTGCCTAAAAACTTGATTTAGTGTGCAAAACCTAATCCTCCTTGCAAGTATGGCATGAGAAATAATTATGTGTTTGTTATTAGGATAGGCTAGACATCCTCAACACCCCTTTGTGAAGAGAGTTGCCTACATACCAATATTTTGAAGAGGGATCAAGCCCAATGTAGTTCTCCCACCTAATGCTTGATGCAAGTGCAAGTGAATTCTATAATGAGAGTGGACTTGGATGCCTTGAATGTGCTTGACATTTGAAATATTTGAAGATTGGGCTTAGGGATGATATAGATGGTAGTATGCATAAGTAGGTTAGAATAAGGATCAAATACCTTAATTTTACTCAACTTATCTTTTGTTTAAATAGACTTTTTCATCTATTTTCCATATAATGAATAAGGGTCAAATAGACTTATATCTATAGAGATCTGTAGCTTATGCAGATAAGAAAATGTGCTTAGGCCAACATTATGATGGGCACACATTTAAAAAAGTATCCATTTAGGAGAGTTAGGGTTAAGGATAGTAACATCTAGTTGGGGACACTAGCACCATGTGGTTGTAGCATCCCAAATGTGGTGCTAATATTTACTTGGTATATTAATGAGCAAATTGGGTTGGGATCTGAGAACGTTGTCTTGAGATTATGTTCTAACTAGCTATAAATATCTATGGTCTGTAAAATGTATGGGAAAGTGTGTCTAAAGATATAGGATAGGTCTATGGCTAAGCTAGGAATAGGCTAACTCAAGCAATATTCTTAGCATCTAATCACCACTTTTAGGTGATTACAAGAGGAATATAAGTTACATTTTATAACTGTTTAAGATAATGTCACTAAAGCTATGATATCTTCACCAATTCTTTAAACAAAATTTAGAGATTCAAAATTCTTTGGAAAAATGAGATAAAAAAGCACAAAAAATGGTTTAAAGTTATTATAAAAATTGAAATTAAAGGTTAAAGTATAAAAAACCAATATTATAATGCACATGTTTTAATGCTGCTGCTGCAAAAAAAAAAACATTGTTCAGATTTAAAGTTTGTAATTTTTTGATGCTCCAATAATGTTTTATGGGATTGAGAATTGATGCCAAAAAATTATTTGGCTTGAGAGTAATATTGCTAATTTTTATGTATTTTTTTTTGCTTTGCTTTTTTAGTGTGGGGTATGCAAAAATTAAAACATTTTTATTTTTCATTTTTTAAAGTTATGGTAATTTTAGGGTTAAATAAAAATTTGACATTCCATATATTAAGTAGGTGGATATGACAAACACATACTTTAAAAAGAAATTTAAATCATTACGAATCATAAGTTGTGTTTAAAACCCAATAAACTTCTAATTTTTTAATAAAAATATGTAAGCCCATTTCAAACTCAAGTTTGTCACATAGGTGAAATGGTAGATGTGTTTTGGTGGAAGAACTCATTATTTGTCCAAATGATCCAAGATTTATCTCTCTTCACTCTAAAAAGTGACGAGATTTAAAAAAAGATCAAAGTAGACTCTTCTATATTTCTAATAAATGGTTCTATGATGAATTCCACTTTTTTAGTTATTATTTAAAGTTTGAAAGATCAGATGGAAACCATAATTTGAATTTTAGAAGAAAAAACATGTTATAAATCAAATTTTAAGTTTAAATTTTAATATATTTTTAATTTGGTGTCCAAGTGTACATTATGAGAACCTTTTATTCATGGAAATGGAATTTTTGAATGTTTATTTGGAGTTAGTTTTTGAGTTTAAAGTTTTGAACATTATATTTTAGGTATTATCACTTTACAACCTATTAGAAGCATGCTAATAATTTGATCATGTGTCACATTGTTTTTATATAATGGAGAAATAAGAATGTATTTTTTTAAAAATAAGGGTGTACCACTTATAAATTGATTTGATTGAATGATGTTTAAATGTGAAGACACATAAAACCAAATATTTTATTTTTTAAGCATTATTGGTTAAACCCAAATATATTGTGTGATGTGTTTTGTCATTATATTTTTATCATGGATTCTTCTTTCTATTATAAAGGAATTTTGTCATTTCATATTCAAGTGAAAATCAATAATGAGAAAAATATGATAGTAAAGCATTGGAGGCAGTTTTAATCTACTTTTTATACAACTTGTAATAAGTACACTTATGTGCAATGAAAGAAACAAAAAGATTGTAGGATTTGTAGGATTATATTTATATAGTTATGACTCATTCCAAGATGAAACACTATTCAAATAAACAATAATATGTATTTATTTTATAATAAAATTGTAAAATTATATTACAGTATACATAGAGTACAGGGTATATATAGTTAAAATAAGAGTTATCCCTCATTTTCTTATTGGATCCATTATGTTACAACTTGTCAAGTTGTACTTAGAAAAAGTAGTAGTTTTTTTTTACAAATTACTTAACAAACAAACCACAAAATAAAATAATACATTATAAATACCAAAACCAAAACTAAGAACAAAAGTACTTCTTAATCAATTATTGCATACAATATAAATCTTATACAACTCCACAAAAAGAAAATACAATAGGACATAGCTATAACTAGTTTAAAAATATAACATCCATTGTTCCAATACACAAATACATATTACACTTACATTACTTTAGGCATACAGTCTAAAACAATAATGGATACTAAACTCTCTGGAATTTGAGTCATGCCAACTCGTGTATCACATATAATCTCAAGTGTCATTTCTAGGTAGTACTGTAGTGGAGGAGGAAGAGCATCATCTGAGTGATTTACCACACCAAACATAGACCAATGATCCCCTACACAATCCCCTATAAGGAAATGTCCCTTCCTTCGTAGATAGGTAAATAAAATAGTGCGAGAATCTAGTGAAACATGCTTGTACCCCGTGTGATTGTAAGATTTCTTAAAACATGCAGTGTATCATAAAAAAAATTGTTCTAACATGATATCCCACAAAATTCAAATTAAACATGTGAAATACTTGGCCCAAGTTTTAAAATAATATTTTATCACTAGATTGATCAATTTCACATACACCACTTGATCGAATTATCGTACATTGATGGTGTTACCTAAGCTAGTGGAATCCATCTCACTACCTAATAACATCATCAATGTAAACTCTAATAAATATAACATAACATATAATTCAAAAATCATATTGATTACATCCCCCATGCAATAATATCATAATTAACTCAAAGATTCATATAGATTTCATTCTCCTAGCAAGAATCTCACATCACATGCTAAACAAAGAGAAACCAAGGTACACACATAATCACCTATGCATGAATAAATATTAAAATCAATCCCATACTAGAAATAAGACCACTATTTATATCATCAGATAAACAAACATTAAACTAATGACTATTTTAATAAGATCCAAGTAACTACACCTCAAGATAACATATATCATTATATTCTAGTATTCTTAGACATGCCTCTAGTTTATCCATAAATAGTTATACAAAGTAGTCATAGAGTCATGGAAGCATGCACTCATAATCAGTTAAACATAACTATAAAAATAAAGTCACATAATGCATATAATTCTATCTTAACATTCATTTACACTATCAAGATTGTATGCACATCTAAATGATATCCTATCAAATACTATGACACACATTATTCAAGTAACTACCAAAACATATATGTTTATTTGGGTGTGGGTCAAATACAATATGTACCATCTGGGTAGTTTTCATACTATATAACTCTATGACATCCCATACTATCATAGGTCTTTGTGCCCAAATCACCCTACTCAACATGACAAAAATTCTTACACTAAAATTCTTACACTAAAATTATTAACTAGCAGATAGGGATTATACAACCTAGGCATACTCTTGATCATATTGCACAATAATAAAACCCACAATCCACCAGTTTTATATATAATTTTGAAGTAGTCATTCAAATTAATAGTAAAGACCCAAATATCATATAAACTCATTATGCTCTTTCATTTAGTAACTTTATTTGTTCTAAAAAGGTTGTATCCATAAAGTTATAGCCTTTGGTTCTAAAACTAGTTAACAACCTATTGTGCAAAGACATATGTATATGTCCTAAATTAAATTTATAAGTTAAATTGAAATCTAAATATTTATATGGATTATCTCAATCTGACCTATAACATAAACCACCTGGGTATGCTTTTACATAAGGTTCTAGATTACTAAAATGTTACCCATAACATACCACTAAATTTAACAATCTATCTTTCCAAGAAGCCTATAAAAGGTTAATAGGTATGACCAAGAAATTACTTATTTCATGAATCAAGATATTATATCTAACCTCAAAATTATACATAATAATTAATATTGTTCCTAATTTTTAATTTTGTTAGTTTTAATAATCCCTTCTTATTTTCATGATATTACGCTCAACTCATAATACAAAAATCTAAGGAAAAATAAAGTTCCACCAAACGTTTGATCTTGCATTAAGGAGGAAACATAATTTATTTTATATTAAAAGGCTTGGCACTTTGCATTTGGCTTTCTCCAAAATTTATTTATAACTTAACCTATCATAAATTTAGCAAACAACTAAATATAAAACTCAATGATTAAATAAAATGAATTCCATGCTTTTAAATAAATAAACCTAGTTTATATTTTCATGAATACAACATTTTATATTTAAAACTGAACATGCATTATTCAACCATCATAAATTTATATTCGAGATCAATTTATTTTCACAAGAAATTTACTAAATAAATTAGCATGCCATTATTTTGGATAGGCATCCAAGTGTTTCAGCTTGACCTCTATATTATGACTCGACATTTAATACCTAAGGTATTTTTAAATTAACACTTGGCATCTTCACTATTACAATAGATTTGGCTAATTCAACATTTGGGTTCGGTGACTCAAATTATTGACTGGACATTCCATTTCAAAACTCTGCTTAACCATTTTTGATATAACAACTTAATTTTTATATGCCCAAAAAATTTATTTTAAAAAACAATGAATTCATAGAGAATCAACCCACCAATATTTGACCCTTCGATTCAAAAAAAGAATATATATTCACCAATTTTTCTTAGTAATTTTACCAAAAAGCCTCAACTATTTTAATAATATAAATTCAGCCTTAAAAGAATATATTCAGCATACAATGGCTTAAAAATGGCTTCAATGACTCAACAAAGCTCAATGACTTAACAACAATGATTTGGAAATCTTACAAATGGATCTCTACATTCCAAAATATACTATGACACTTCAAAAGCATGGCTGACATCTCATTTTAAAACCCATATAAAGAAATGCATGTAGGTGTAGATAAAACATAGGTCTAATTTATTTTAGTATTATAATAATGACTAAACATTATAAGGAGACTTCTACCGATTTCTATGGCTTGCATAATGACTTTTGGTAAAAATATAAAGACTAGGCTGCAAAAGTAGGCTGGGTGCTTTCATCTTAGACAGTTCAGCTAGACACAATTTACCTTAACGTTTTGATTCCTAATTACTTCTAGGATTTCAAATTAATGAAATGGAATTTAAAAAATATAATTGTAAGTGACTTAGCACTCTAAAAAAAACTTAATGTTTTTAAATAAAAATGCTTGGCATTTGCCTCTATGACCTGACATGTTTTACAAAGTAGGCTAATAAATAAATTGTAGTCTTTTTTTTTTTCAAAAAAAATACACAAGCCTTTAATATATATCATAGGTCTAAGTAATAAGTGACACATGTCTCACATGTTCATTACGGGCTTCTAATAAATTTATCAAACAAATCATAAATACAAATGCTAATTCAATTAAGGGAGTACAAATTATCGATAATTATTACATAGATCTAAAAGTTATTACACAAAGAATTAAGGGAAAAAATTTACAACCCTACCTAGTAAATGCATCCTCCTTTGCTTACCTTTTACTCCTTTGCTTCTTCTCCTTTTTCTTCCTCTCTTCTCTATGTTTGTCCCTATTTCTCTCTCTTTCTCCAACCATTCTCCTTTATTTATAAAACTCATTTCCTTCTAATTTTTTATGCTATAATTTTTGCATGTTCTCTTCAATTTTAGTTCTCTTCCATGCATATTTATTTGTATTATTAACTGGAGTTATCCTTCAATCATTTAAAATATATTAATTAATTTAATTTGCTTATCAATGATCTCTATGCCACATTCTCAAGTTATTTCAATATAATTCAATGTTTGGTAATTAAGTCTGCCATTTAGCTTCTTGCATGTATTTTCAAGTCTAAGTTGATTTTAACTTAACTCAAAGTTATCAAACTAAGATAATTTAAACTCTTAAAAATAATGATAATTATTTATTAACAAAAGGATAAATAGTTTTTTAATAGTTTCCAAAATAAGATAATTGAATGATTTCATGTAACAATTAATTATTTATGAGCACTAATATATTTATTTTCTGGATTTTACCATTTATGTCTATCATTTAAAATCTATGGTGTGTGTGTAGGGTCACTAGCATTTCCCATTGATATTTCCTCTATCACTCCATCTAGTTAAACTTCTTCAATGATGTTCTCCCTCATCACACCCTACGCTTAAGACCTATCTTGCATCATACTCATAAAAAATAGGTAGTTAGTCTAAATCATCATAATAAAGTGATGCAAAACTAGCAATTATATATCCTCAATGTGCATAATTATCAAAATATAATTATCACAAAATGTATACTAATCAACAATACTACTATCTCATAAAAATATATATCAATATGCTTAAATCAAAATAATGGTAAATTAGATATTAACCACAGTAATCAATAGATTAAAGGTTAAAAAGTCATAGGGTGAAATCTAGATGTGACGTCCTCCCCCCAAAAATGGTCATCACCTTGATGAATCTTACTTAAGCAATGCTATAGTTAGCAAGCAAAGTCTAATATCATAAAAATATAGTACCAATTATCATATCATGCAATTAAATGTAAAATTTACCTAAATAACTTATACTATATCTCCTAACTAGAACCATTCTTAGAGAATTGATCTCACAAGACTCTACTCTGTGACATATCCTATTCTAAAAACAAGTTTCATGAAATTCACTTTATACTGATTAGTTCTATCATGACCACCCCAAGATCTAGAACCATAAGAAAAGTCTAATAACAACTAGGAAATTTTTTTCCTATTAACTCAACAACACATGAGATCATCATAACAATCAAAATAACTATTCAAGAAGAGCCCCACAAAACCTTCCAGTCCCTTTGCATATCTCTTTATTCTAGAGAGTGTATTTCTCATTTAGGGAATCTAGCAAAAATGATTTGTATATGTTAATACTATCACTACACCACGTAGCTTTGGATAAGTATAATATGTCAATACTTGTCATTACTCAATCAGAGCTTTTGACAAGTATGCTGATGAATATGAATGGTAAATATAATATATAAAAATTCATGGAATATTCATCCACAAAGAAAACATGTCCATAGTATATATGTGTATGGCCATATGACTGAATTTGACAAGTTCCACTTATCAAATCTTAGATTTGACAAGTCCCACCTATCGATCCAACTTAGTACTTAACAATCCAAGTCAATGTGAGGTTAAGTAGGATACCATCCATCCTATTGCTTAAAACTCATGTTCCCAATTCACCATTCTCCCCTTAGTTCTCTATGACCTGACAATTTCCAAAAAGTATATACAGTTCTAAGAAACATAAGTCTGTACTAACAGATCATAAAAAATAATACTGCATGCTAAAATATTCCATATGCTCTAACATACACACATGAGAAATCATGCAATCATCTTGAGATTGAATTAAATTGCTACTAATAAATCAAAACTAGTATCATACCTTGTAACTTAACCTAAAGTATTATATTCATAGTAAAGAGATAATAATACTAAAATTATCATAACTAATATAACATACAAAGGCTAAGGATTATGACATCCTTAATACCTCATAAGCAAGATAATGTCTCCTTATAAAATAATTAAAAAGTTTATATCAACCCTTAGGCTTACCAAGATGTCCTATACACCTTATACCTTGCTTCTGAAAATAGGTGTACATATAACCCTTCAAACAATATACTTCAAGAAGAGAATGATATCAATCTAAACAAAGATATACAATAGCATAATAATTGTAATCAATCAGAATTGATACAAATTCAAAGTTAGCTACTCCTTGTGGTCGTTAGAAAAAAATAGTGACTCTAAAAATTCATAAGTAGAAATTAGAGAACAAAATATCACAAAAACACTTCCTACATATCGTACATGGTAAAAGGAGACTTCACAATCCATGTTGCCAAACACTATTCACTTATTAAAATTGTAAGTGTAGTATCATCTCCTAATTCAATAAATGAAAAGAAAATATGAACCACAAGGATGCATCAACAAGAAATAGAAATACTATCTCACAAACTCAAGGGTATAAGATCAGTCAACAATTTAGAAATAAGTTTCTACCTGTAGAAACTCTTAATCAACATCGCAAAAATATGAATCTTCTTAGTGGCTTAAAGTGATGTGAGAGGGGAGTGAAAGCATAACAACTCACCTCTAAGATAAATAAGAAAGATAAAACTTCTTCACAAGTCTATATACATATAAGGATGCTAATATAAAAACAAACTTCTAACATAAATAAATTCATAATCAAGATACCTACATCAACTACAAGAATATTTCCATCACACTAGGTGGTGCCAAACTAGAATGGTCTTAATAGGATTCCTACTTCTAGGATCTGTGTATCTAAGACACATCTAAAAATAATTAATTAAGTGATAAACACTCCATATTTTTTACACACACAATACAAAACACAAATGGTGAAGATGTTCAATCTAAAGATAAAAAGTTATGGTAAGAAACTCATGTTTAAGCTATGCACATACCTACCCTTACAAAATTCTAAGGGGGTACAAATTTTCTAAGGTACACACTTAATGTACCACATACTCATTCTCAATTCTCTTTTTGATAAGCAGAAAGATACAAAAATGTAAATAGACTCATTAGGTCCTAAAGTTCAAGCCACAACTCTAATACCACATTTACAACATCTCAAGTTATACTTATAAAAATTAGTAGTTTTTTTTACAACTTAATAAACAAACCAAAAAATAAAGAAATACAATATAAATACTAAAACCAAAACTAAGAACAAATTTACTTCATCAATTGATGCATATAATATAAATCTTATACAACTCCATATTAAATAAATACAATAAGACACAGCTATAACTAGTCTAACAGTACAACATTCATTATTGAAATACACAAATACATAATGCACTTACATTCCTTCAAGCATACAACCTAAAATAATAATGGACACTACACTCTCTTGAGTTTGAGTCATGCCAATTCATGTATCATAGATAATCTTAGGCATCATCTCCAAGTAGTACTATAGTGAAGGAGGGAGAACATCATCTGAGTGCTTTACCACACCAACCATAGACCAAAAATCCCCCACACAATCCTCTTTTAGGAAATGGCCCTCCATTTGTGGATAGGTAGATAGAATAGTGTGAGAATCCAATGAGATGTCATAGTACCCCATGTGCTTGTAAGATTTCTAAAAACATGTACTGTACCATAAAGAAAACTGTTCTAACATGATATCCCACAATATGCAAATCAAACATGTGAAATACTTGGTCCAAGTTTTTAAATAATATTTGATCACTAGATTGATCAATTTCACACACACCACTTGATTGGATTATCCTACATTGGTGGTGCTACCTAGGCTAGTGGAATCCATCTCACTACCTAATAACATCATCAATGCAAAATCTAATATATATAACATAGCATATAATTTAAAACTCATATTGATTACATCCCCCATGAAATAATATCATTATTAACTCAAAGATATATATAGATTTCATTCTCCTAGTAAGAATCTCAAATGACATGCTAAACAAAGAGAAAGCAAGGTACACACAATCATCTATGTATGAATGGATATTAAAATCAAACCCATACTGGAAACAAGACCAGTATTTATACCATCTAGTAAATACACATTAAACTAGAGACTATTTTAATAAGATCCAAGTAACTACACCTCATGACAACATATATCATCATATTCCAGTATTCTTAGGCATGACTACTAGTTTATTCATAAATAGTTTTACAAAGTAGTCATAGATTCATGGAAGCATGCACTCAGAATCAGTCAAATAGAACTATAACAAGCAAGTCACACAATACATATATTTCTATTTTAACATTCATTTGCACTATTAAGATTGTATGCACATTTAAATGATATCGTATCAAATGCTACAACATATATTATTCAAGTAAATACCAATACATATATATATATATATATTTAGGTGTGGATCAAATACAATATGTACCATTTGGGTACTTTTTGTACTGTATAAATCTATGAAATCCCATACTATCATAGGTATTTGTTCCTAATGTACCTTACTCAATATGACAAATAATCTTACATTAAAATTCTTACACTAAAATTATTAACTAGTAGATAGGGATTATACCACCCGGGTATACTCTCGATCATATTGCACAATAATAAAAACTATAGTCCACCAAATTTATATATAATTCTCAAGTAGTCATTCAAATTAATAATAGAGACCTAGATATCATATAAACTCATTATGCTCTTTCATTCAATAACTTTATTTGTTCCAAAAAGGTTGTATCCATAAGGTCATAATCTCTAGTTCTAAAACTAGTTAACAACCTCTTGTTCAAAGATATAGGTATATGTACCAAAGTAACTTTATAAGTTAAATTGACATCTAAATATTTATATGGATTATCTCAACTTGACCTATAACATAAACCACCTAAGTATGCTTTTACACAAGGTCCTAGATTACTAAAATGTTACCCATAGCATACTGTTAAATTTAACAATCTATCTTTCTAAGAAGCCTATAAAAGGTTAATAGGGTATGAACAAGAAATTGCTTATTTCAAGAATCAAACTATTATATCTAACCTTAAAAGTATACGTAATAATTAATAGTGTTCCTAATTGTCAAATTTTTATAGTTTTAATAATCCCTTCTTATTTCCATAATATTTACACTCAATTTACAATATAGAAATCCAAGGCAAAATAAAGTTCCACCAAACATTTGATCTTGCATTAAGGAGGAAACATAATTCCTATTATATTAAAAGGGTTAACACTTTTCATTTGGATTTCTCCAAATTTTATTCATAACTCAACCTATCATAAATTTAGCAAACAACTAAATATAAAACTCAATGATTAAATAAATTAAATTCCATGCTTTTAAATAAATAAACCTAGCTTATATTCTCATGGATACAATGGTTTCTATTTAAAACTCAACATACATTATTTATCCATCATAAATTTATATTTGAGATAAAATTTTATACTCAGTGCCTTATAATTATAGGCTGGATAATACAATTTATAACATGTATACAGATCTCAACTAAAATATAAAGGCCATTTCTCTTTCAACATTCTAATTTATTTTCATAGCAAATTTAATAAATAACTTGGCATTGCATTATTTTGGCTATGCATCCAAGTGGTTCAACTTGACATCTAGATTCTAACTCAACATACAATACCTAAGGCATCTTAAACTTAAAACACAACATCTTCACTATTACAACAAACTCAACTAATTCAACATCTGGGTTGGACAACTCAAATTATTGACTAGATATATACCATTTGAAAACTCTACTTAACCATTTATAATATAGCAACTTAATTTTTATATGCCCAACAACTTTATTTTTAAACACAATGACTTTATAGAGACTCAACCCACCAAGATTTGACCCTTTGGTTCAAAAAAGAATATCTATTAACTAATTTATCTCAATAATTTTACCAGAAAGTCTCAGCAATTTTAAAAATATAAATTTAGCCTTAAATATATATATATATATATTCAGGATATGACTTAAAAAGGGCTTCAGCAAATCAATAAATCTTAATGACTTAACAACAATGATTCGACAATCTTACAAATGGACCTCTGTGTTCCAAAATAAATTATGACATTTCAAAAGCATGGTTGGCATCTCATTTTAAAACCCAGATAAAATAAATGCATGCAAGTTTAGATAAAATGTAGGTCTAATTTATTTTAGTATTATAATAATGACTCAACATTATAAAGAGACTTTTACTGATTTTTATGGCTTACATAATGACTTTTGGTAAAAATATAAAGACTGGGTGATGCAAAAGTAGGTTGGGCACTTTTATCTTATACGACTTAGCTAGACACAATTTACATTGGCATTTTGATTCCTTATTACTTATAGGATTTAAATTTAATGAAATGGCATTTCAAAAATACAATTGGAAGTGACTTAGCATTCTAAAAAACTTGATGTTTTTAAATAAAAAGGCTTGACATTTGCCTCTATGGCCTGGCATGTTTTACAAAGTAGGCTAATAAATAAATTATAGTTTATTTTTTTTCAAAAAGAATATGCAAGCCTGTAATATATATCATGTCCAAGAAATAAGTGATGTAGGTCTCACATGTTCATTGTGGGATTCTAATAAATTTATCAAACAAGCCATAAATCAAATTGCTAATTCAATTAATGGAGCACATATTACTAATAATTACTACACAGATCTAAAAATTATTACACAAAGAATGAAGGGAAAACCTTTACAACCCTACCTGGTAAATGCATCCTCCTTTACTTACATTTTAGTCCTTTGCTTCTTCTCCTTTTTCTTCCTCTCTTATCCATGCCCATCCCTATTTCTCTCTCTTTCTCCAACCATTATCCTTTATTTATAAAACTTATTTCCTTCTAATTTTATGCGCTATAATTTTTTCATATTCTCTTCACTTTTAATTCTCTTCGATGCATATTTTATCCTTATTATTAAGTAGAGTTATCCTTCAATCTTTTAAAATACATTAAAGCATTTAATTTGCTTATCAATGATCTCTATGCCACATTCTCAAGTTATTTCAATATAATGCACTGTTTGGTAACTAAGTCTACCATTTAGCTTCTTGTATATATTTCAAAGTCTAAGTTTATTTTGACTTAACTCAAAGTTATCAAATTAATATAATTTAAGATCTTAAAAATAATGATAATTATTTATTAACAAAAGGATAAATAGTTTTCTAATAGTTTCCAAAATAATATAATTGAATGATTGATTTCATGTAGTAATTAATTATTTATGAGCACTAATATATTTATTTTATGGATTTTAAATTTAAAATCCAAATCAATTAAGATAACTAAATCAAATGCATACAAAAATTAATTCCACACACATAAATATAATCACAAGCAATAATTCATAATTACACACTACCATTTATGTCTATCATTTGAAATCTAGGGTATATGTGTAGGGTCACTAGAATTTCTCACTAATATTTATCCCAATCACTCCATATATCCAACCCTCTCTAATGATTCTCTCCCTTATCATATCCTTAGGGTAAGACCTATCATGTATCCACCTTGCAACAAATAGGTAGTTTATTTAAGTCATCATAATCTAATGATGTAAAACTAGCAATTATACATCCTCAATGTACAGAATTATCAAAATATAACTATCATGAAATGTTATACTAATAAAAAATTATACTATTACATACAAGCATATGTCAATATGCTCAAATCAAAGCAATGGTAAATCAAATATTAACCACACTAATCAATAAATTAAAGGTTAAAAATTCATAGGGTGAAATCAAGATGTGACACATTAAAGAAGGTAGCACATGTGAGGTGAGTAAGAATTAAATGTATGATTATTTAGACACGTGCACAAAATAATTAGACTTAGTGTAAAAACTAACTACCTAAATTAAATTAATTAAAGGTGCACAATTAATCTTTATACCAACATACGATAAGATATAGATTTGTTATAGGATCAAATCAAATATCAAGGAATATATCCTAATGTACATCCTATTAGTGTTATTAATAAACCTATTTTCAATTCATTTGTCAAAAAATATCAAACATGTTGTATCATATACTTGTACTCAAAATCATATCATGAACAATGTCAAAAAAAATGCGGCTAAACTAGTTGTTTCTAAGCATAAGGTTGTTCAAAACAAGCCTAAGCCCATTGATATAGGAGTATTTAAGACACCAAATATTACTATATTTATTGGGTGTTTCTCATCTAGATTTACACTAGTATCAAAAACTTATACATTAAGTTCAACACTAATGTGATAAAACACATGATCTAACTCATCCTCTGTGTTATCCCACAACTCCTGTAGTTTAGCACTTTAAAAATTATAGGGGATTTTTTTTAGGTCTTATGAGTGTTTAAGGGGCTCAATATATCTCACCATATATACTTATCTATGTTAATCTCTAGATGATGATCTAATATTTTCAAAAATGTATTATGGTCTACAATCAAATCATACCCATAAAAGTTAGGTCGTGTCAAATGAACTAGTGTGCTTTTGAACTATATTATCTCCTTATGCAATGTTCAAATTTATTAGCTCAACCTAGGTTGGCACAAGGCACTAAGGAATTATTGTGAACATCACATAATTTTACACATGTTCTTCTAGCCTAGATAACTTGTATAGCTCTACATCAATTATAGAGACTCGCTACACTCTTAGGTGTTTCTGAAACTTGAAGATGAATCATTATGGTAATGTGTGGAAATTGTATAACCTCTATGGTATCCTTTCACACTTTTTTAGTGTCAATATGAACCTCACATAACATTACAAACCCACACATGAATCAACACCTTTGAAACATATCAAGCTAAACATATAGACACACAACACACTTGTGTTCTTTTGAAACAACTTGTAGCATACCAAAAATTAGTATATCTTAGTACATAATTCAACATCTATGTACCGATAATATCATACCACATGACATGCTAGATGGAATTTTTTATGTCTATGCCATGTTAGGGATATTGTTATAAAATAACATTGATGTAAGTGTAATCATCACACTTCAAATTAAGTCTAACCATCACTTGGGTAGAACATGAACCTTTCTTATAAATGTCTAATTTTTGAACCATCTATTTTGATTGATTCCTTGTAATGATAAATATCGTAATACACCAAATATGGTGTGACACAAATATGAGACTCACACAATAACCAAGTGAGTGGCCATTTTCCTCTTTCCTAATCAACCATGTCCATATCATATTAAATACTTAAATTCCTTGAGCATCTTGTATCAAATGATCTCTTCCCAAACTAGGTAACTAAATTAGGATGTTTATCCCTATTTGATCATGAGAACCTACTTTCCCCTTTTTGGCTAATGATATTATAATTTAGATGAATCAATTAGGATGTTTATCCATTTTGATCAAAATAATTTATATTCCCTATTGTACTTCACATTTTACATATGTAATTTAACCTTTTTTTATTAAATATAAGGGGCACCATTATGTTAATCTCCCATGTTGTAATGGTTGCTTTTGCATCTATTTATTAGATTCCATTGAATGTTATATAAATACATAACTTTGGTTGAATTAAATTTCACGTATACCTACCTTAAATTAGTTTAATAGGGTTGTCCACCAGGTCTCCTCTTAAACCTTAGATCAATGGTATTAGAGATAAGTTTGTCATACCTTCTTGTTATAGACCCAAATATCTGGTCATAGGTACCTCACAATGTTAATTTTTAACAATCCTAAACCACATAAATTATGAAAAAATACATGACTCTTATTCTCCATTCATTTAAGCCATTTATCTATATGCAGGCTTGCCCCTTTTGTTTTCCATCACTAATACACAAAACTTCCAAAGAGAAATGATCAAAATGCTTAATATGATTCTCAGATTATCTCTAACTTAGGATAGGTATGCACTAGGTGCATCTTGATCCTATATAGTTAGATTATATGAATCATGTGCCAAATAAAAACTATTTTCCAAATTTCAAATCATTATTTTCAATTAGTTAAAAGAAATTATCAAAATATTTGCCTATAAATACATATTAAAGCTCGTTCATTATCCCCCTTGCTATCACATGGTTGTTATTTTACATGGTATTAAAAATATACCATATCATTTATAAATTATAAATCACTCACAAGGAACATCCAAAATCCAAGTCTAAATCATTTTAAAGCAAGTCAAGAGCCATTATTATTAAGTAGAAAGGATAATTTTATAGCTACATATAAATATTCAAGGAGAAAAATTGCACAATCACTCTAAGTGGAATAACTTATTTAACCCTAAGGTGAATCTAAGTACTTAGAGTTAACATTCTATTACTATTAAAGGGGTATATAGAAATGAATAAGCACAAGGAGGATAATCATATCTATAGTAGGTCAATTGGGTGTTAAACTCAAATATAAATATACATTGAATTTATTATGCTGGAATAGTTTAAATATAAAAAGTAAAACTAAGTTATGTATATAAATGACAAAGAATTAATATACTTAGTTGGTTATGGTACTAACACAGTGCTGGATCTAGAATGGACAAAAATTAGGCTAGAAGATAGTTATAGAATAGTCATTAGATTCTTGATTGGACACTTCTAGAGCTCTAAACACTAACATAATCATGGGATGATTACATCATTGCTATTATTTGGGATTGATGCAAGTGTCTTGTATAGATTACCTACTAAAAAATTATGTGACCACCTATATGATTTCATATTTGACTTCACCTTCACTCTGGTGCATTCATATCTAAGTCATGGAATGCTGCTCCTCATGAAATTTCAAAACCCTAGTTATTCATCTCCATGGTTATTTTGGGAAAAAATGGGTTAGTGAGAACATGATGTTGTGATTCCCCAAAGACCCCACTATTAGTTGGCACTTCCTACATAGCCTATACTCTGAAGAGGGCCTCAAACTTATGTAGTTCTCCCCTATGTGTTGGCTTGTGTCTGAATCATGAAATATGTATACAGTTAGTAAAATGGTGACCTATCTTGTAACTTGTGAAATTGGGCTCTTGGGATACTCCTTTAATATTTTAGACCTATAAATGTGCACCCCCTATGACTAGTGTAGAAATAGGGAAGCTTGTGTTCAATTGAATGCTTGATAGAGTGATTTTGATAAGTTGCCTTAGTCTCTTTTGATATTTTGTAAGTGAGGAATGAATGAGGGTTTATTTTGCATTTATATTAATCCTTTTAGAGAAGTAACTCACATTAAATAACTTAGACTGACCATTAGGATATGTTCCATTTGAAAAATAGATGATTTTAGGGCACTAGACACTTGTGTTAGGTTAGGACACTAGTAGGAAAGTAGGTATAGGATCAAAACTTGTAAAGATGGAAAACAAATACATTTTAAGCATCTAGACAAGATAGAAGTCCTGGGTCATCAATATAAAATTGGTTAGACTAATAGATAGGATAATGGGAATAATATAGAGTAGATACAAGACTCGTAGAAGAAAGAAAAGGCCTAAAACTAAGAGGAATAACAAAGGTCTGAGTTTTCCAAGTGTATAAGACTGAGGTGCTATATAATCCATAAATAACATCTATATTTAACCCCCATTTAATCTAACATTGAAATTGGTAGTTTAGAAGAAAGGAATGCATACTTGGGAGTGTATGACACACCTTGTATTTGTGTGTGCCCAACTTGAGTGATTTGTTGGTGACTCACCTATAACCAAGAGCATGTTATACTATATAATCAATGCATATAATATGAAATTAAAAGTACTTAAAATAGATTAAAATAAAAATAACAAGGTTTAGGAGCACACCTTTGTCAATAGAACTACCTTGCTTATTAACAAGTTTATTTTAATAAGATGTATCATTATAAGGATCTAAAACTGAGATTAGGAAAAATATAGATAAATATTGAAAGTGCATATATATATATATATATATATATATATATATATATATATATATATATATATATATATATATATATATATAGAGAGAGAGAGAGAGAGAGAGAGAGAGAGAGAGAGAGGCCCATGCCCCCAACCTTGAATTAAAGGCAAGTTTCCACCTGGTAGTTGAGATTAGCTCAATTATGCAACTTGATCATACTTAAAACTTAGTGAGGCTAGATGATACAATCAAGTCCAACATAAAAATTTGGAAAGATTAAGTGATTTAATCACCTCAACCATACCAAAAATCAAACCAACTATTGAAATAGATTGCCTCAATAAAGTCTATAAAAGTCTGATTAGGGTATTAATACATAAAAGTCTATGATGTGGTAACAGTCCATAATTTTTTTTGGAATCTGAAATTGATTTGAATTTTGAAATATTAGGCATAAATTTCATAGCATATTCACCTTAAAATATGTCTCATTCTAAAACTATGTATAAAAATGGTACCAATGTATATAATTTTGCCACAATTGTGAATTTGAATCATATAAATATGTGCTTTGGCTAATTTAAAAAACTGTGTAAGTGTGAAGATCATGTTTTCAAAACATGCACCCATTATCTAAGGAGAAATATAAAAATTTATATAAGTACCAATGTGGATAACATGTTTCCAAAACATGCCCCCACTTACTTCAAGGTTAAAACATTTGGTGAGGCCGCCTTACTTGGAATATTGCTTAAAACCCCAATTTTGCATAGGGTTTACCTTATTTAACTTTTTGTGCACTAAATTAGGGTTGAAAAATTCTTTTTTTTTGGCACAAATAGCTCATTCAAATAAATCCTATATTAGGGTTTTATTAATTTAATATAATTTAATTTTTTGGCAAAACAACCCTCATTTAAACCTTAGATCCACATACTAGGTCCCTATACATCCAAACACTAGCAATTAGGGTTTCAAATATAATTTTGATTTCTTATACACATTGGGTTAAATATTTTCCATAGTTATTCATATACCTATGTTAGATTACATTCTACCTCTTGTGTGTTTTCTATTGATTATTTACATTATCTTATTTTGCAAGTTTAAAATGACATCCAAGAAACCTCATCCCCCTCACCCAGTTGATGAATTTATGATTTTTTCTCATAATTATAATAATGAATGGATACATTTTAAAGATTGTACATTAGCACATGATAATGATTTCATTTATAATGATGATGATGATGTTGATGACTATTATTGTAATGATGGATATGAGGATTACTATGAGCATGATAATGAAAGCATTTATGAGGATATACTAAATGCATCTTCTTCTCTTTCATCTCCCTCTTCTCATAAACCTAAAAATCATACTAACAATATAATGACAAAAGAACCACTTGTTGGTAGTGTTTTGGTTCAATGTGATCTTATATTTTCAACTACTTTTGCTACCTCATTCAAATTAAATCAATATTAGTGCAATACACAAAATCAACTTTTGCATGATTCAATTAACCTAGAAAAGAGCAATGCATCTTATTTATCCTTCTCAATTAAATTAAAAAAAACATGCACCAATTATTAGAAATATGATTATCATTGATGTCAAAAGGGAGATTATTGGCATGATATTAGAGAGAAGAGCATGTTTTATAGTTGCATAGTGCAAAGTTGTCATGCTTTTATAGAGACCATTTCTGGAGGATTAAAGATTAATTGATAGAAGATATGTTATGGGTTTTTTAAGAGCATATCATATGTATGGTATACAGGTTAAAATAAAGAGAAATGAGCTCAATAATAATTTATCTTTACTCTCTATCATTACTAATATTTCTCAATAAAACCATAAGGGTTTAGGCCATGACATTCACAAGCATGTTCTATTTTTATGTTGATTAGATATAGATAGGAACTAATTATTTAAGTTATATCTTAAGCCCTTATCATCATTGTGAAACTAGCCCCTTAGACCTTGTAATTACTAGTTATGAGTAGTGATCAAAGACCTTAATATTTCCTATGTCCTCAACTTAATAATTATTTGAGCTTGATCAATAGCTAGTGCTAAATCATATAATGAAGATCTAACAATGCACAACAAAGTCAATATGTCAAAGGTACCTGAGAGTGAACACATTAGTGCCAAGTATCAAAATCATAGGGATTAACAATATGTAAAATGAATGCATGAGTTTCAAGTGTTATAAGTGTAAGGACTAAAAGTAAAGTGCTCAGAAGGCACATGCTAATGCCAAGTGCCACAAGCATAGGGACTTACAATGTACAAAAGGCATGCAAGAGTGCCAAGTGTCACAATCATAGGCACTAATAGTCTTGTGTAGAAGGAATGTCCTAGTACCAAGTGTTACATTATCAAGAGCTTGTCAGACAGAGAACCAATGAGTGTATTAATATATTAGAGGATCTAATAATAAATATGTGATCATGTAATGAAGATTAATGGAGTGCAAGGAGTCAAAGAGGTCAAAGTATTTGATGTTTAATGATACATAAAGGTAAAGTTCATGTTTATTTTGAATATCTAATGGAATGCAGGAGATCGAACCAAAATATCAATGGTTGTGACTTAAAGTTGAAGAGTTAAAGTTTGGAAGATTGCAAAGATCAAATAGAGCACGTGAGCTTGTCAGAATTTGATCAATGGATGGGCTTTAAAGTTAAAGTGTTAAAGTTAAGAAGATATCAAGGATATAATAGAGAGCATAATATTGATCTAATGGATGCATTTTAAATTTGGGACATTTGAATAAGGATCATTGGATCATGGCACAAAACTTAAGATCAATGGTCAATATTTAAAGATATGTTCATCTCAATGCTCAAGCGGTGGAACATGCAGGTAAGATGCATTATATAACACATGCAACAATATAGATTAATGTGATTGATCTAAATTATGTAATATGGCATGTGTATCAGAACTCAAGCTAAATATAAAAAAATATATAAAATTATGGTAGTGGATCATGACTTCAACAAGTGGGAAACTTATAGGAGCATGATGTGTTACAGACGAAATGTGAACACAAAGAAGTGAGACCTACACACACACACACACACACACACACACACACACACACACACACACACACACACACACACACACACACACACACACACACACACACACACACACATGTCATCTATGATACATTACATGTTTTTGTTACTACTAAATAGAGTCAAATTAAGAGAGAGAGGGGTAAATAAGAAGAGAAGATAAGAGAGAGATGTGCAGAGCATGAGCAGTTATAGACTAGATCGCAAAAAAAAATTGGAATTAGATGCATTTATGAATCTATATTGTAATCCAAAGTTGTAGCTCGATATTTTGAATATATATCTAATTGGTGGGTACCATCAGATAATATGAGTTGGTGCTCATTTAGGGAGTTTTTGCTTCTTTAGAGTAGGTTCTCTTAAACAAGGTATTGGTGTCTCTTTAGGGATGGTGCCCTTAAATGTTGTAACTAGTGAGGTTTTAATTGTGAGTCTGGATTAGAATAGTAGATTCTAGTAAATATTCTCATGATGGTTTTTACTATAGTGGGTTTTTGACATACAATGGGTGTTATGCATGTGTGTGTGTGTGTGTGATCTCTACATATATATTTTAATCTGCATTAAAAGGATTAAAATCATTAATTTAATTAATCTACTGATTCACCCCTCTCAATAGATAGTTGTGTTCTAATAATTGGTATTAAAGCCTGGCTATTTAGAAGAAGCTTAATCAATGCAGGTAGATCTTGGATAGTGAACAAAAATGGCTAGTCAAGAAGGCTCTTCCTCAAACAAAGACCCTCTCTTTGATGGATCAAAATATGTATTTTCGAGCATTAGAATGGAAGCATATATATATTTAATAGGGTTTGATGTATGTATGTCTATTATAAATGGATATACTACTCCTACTATAACTTCAACTAATCATGCTTCAAAGATATGAGAGTAATGCCAAGGCAACAAATGCTATCCTTTGTGGATTATCTAACTCAGAGTTTGTCAAAGTGATGCATTGTCAAAATACATAGGATATATGAAACAAGTTGAAGAGCCTCTATGAAGGTGATGATAAGGTAAAGTAGGCCAAGGTACAAACATACAAAGGCAAGTTTTAAAGTCTTAAAATGAATGAAGAGAAAATTGTATACTATCTTCTCAGAGTAGATGAAATAGTTAATGCAATCAGAAGCCTTGGAGAAGAGATGAAAGATTCAATCATTGTCAAAAATGTCCTAAGATTTTTTCCATCAAGGTATGACTCTAAAATCTCTACAATATAGGAAGCAATAGATCTAGATAGACTTTTTGTCGATGATTTACATGGAACCTTTATAGCCTATGAGATGAGAATGGGAGAAGTAGATACTTTCAAAAGAGAAGCTGCATTTAAAGCATCCAAACAAGTAAAATCACCTACATTTGGATATGAGGAGACTGATGAAGAAGAATCCAACTTTTTAAAAAAATTAAGAAGAGGGTTTGGAAAGTACAAACATAAGTTGCCCTTTAAATTATTTAAAAAGGTAGGACATTTTGTTTCTAAATGCCCTTATAACAAAAAGGATAACTCTAAGTGAGAAGAGGATAGTAAAAAGGTGAAACCCCACTAATTCAAGAAGATTAACTTCTTCAAAAATAATAAGGCCTTATACATAAAAGAAGATAGTGATTCATTGGATGAGTGTCATAGCTAAGATGACGACCATGATTGTGCCTTTGTGGCTGAGGGAAATGAATCCCTATTCATGAATATAGAATCAATCTCTATGGATCAAGAAATATAAGAAGTTGAAGACTCGGATGAAGAATAAGAAGAAGTGGATATAGAGGGTGAAGTCATTTGTGATTTAAATGAAATTGAAAAGTTGAGAAAAGAGAACTTAAACAAGAAGAAGGCACAAAAGGAGATTGAAAATGTATCCAAAAGTCTTGAGAAACATGATCAAATTGTAGTTAACCTAAAGATAGAAATTGAAGAGGCCAAAATAATAGAAGATGTAATCAAACTTGAACTGCAATCTAAATCTGATGAATGCATGAAGTTAGAAGCAAAGATAGTGGCTTTGAAAAAAGAACTTGTAAAAGATAAAGAACAAATAGATAAAGGTCTAAAGCTAAAAGGAGGTTTAGTAATTCTTGATGAGTTGATCAACTCTCAAAATTCATCAAAAGAGAAATCTAGTCCTAGTTTTGAAAAAGGGAAAAGTTAGGTAACTAGTACATTTGTAAACTTATATGACAACTTCAAAGCAAAAGTAGAATCAAGAACAAAGAATGAAAAATCTTGAAAGAATGCCTCTAGAGATACAAAAATAAACACAAGAATTGTTGATATGAAGAAAGATAAAGGATAAAAGAATCCTAAAGAAAAGAAAAAGACAAAGGTAGCTGATGTAAATGGTTACATAAGGGTGAGAGACTTGAAGAAGCCATAATTAAGAAGACCTCCTCATCCTGCATAAAGAAATGTTATGACCAGGTATTATTCATTTTTATATGATTATTTTTATACCTATAATTAGTTTGGTCATAGGGGTAATGAATGTAGGTTTATAACTAAATGGAGAAAAAACTTTGTAAGCAAAAATTCATTTTCACCCTTGTTAGATACAAATGTAATATGATATAATTGCAATAATTTTGGTCACATAGCTAAACAATGTAGAACAAGCTTTGTAAGTCCAAAAATACAAAGTGAAAGAAAGGCATGCCTCCCAGTGTGAACAAAGGTTCACAAGTATCTAAAAAAGGGGAAAATAAGCCAAATAAGAAACCTAAAGATGTGTGTAAAGTGAAAGATCAAAAAGTTGCATAATCCATGATTATTCAAACCGCACTCCATGCCAAGGAACAAACTTTGTGGGTAATAGACAATGGTTTCTTAAAACACATGATTAGTGACAAGAGCATCTTCATCAAACTAAGAAAATTAAGGAAGTATTTATTAGCTTGGGAGACAATACTATAGTAAAGATCCATGGTAAAGGAGCCTTAAACATAAATGGAAAACCACCTACACGTGATTTCCTTTATGTTAAAGGATTGAAACACAATCTACTAAGTATTAGCTATATGTATGATAATGGATATAAGGTCACATTTAATTTATAAGCTTGTAAGATAAGGAGATATGAAAGATTAGTTGTAGAAAGGAAGAGGACTTAAAGCAATATATTTAATCTTAGTGAAGTGATTGGTATTAGCTACTTGATAGGAAAGATTGATGAGTGTTGGTTATGGCATAGAATAATGGGTTATGTCAACTTTGACAACCCAGCAAAAGTGATCTCAAATAAGTGTGTTAGATATATGCCTAAGATAACCAAAACTGCATACACTACTTGTAAGGAATGTCAACAAGGTAAGCAAATAAGGGTCAAATTTAAAACAAAAGAGTATTCAACTACAAATCCTTTAGAATTAGTTCATACTAATATTTTTGGTCCTAATAAGACAAGAGGATATAGAAGAGAAAGATACTTCATGCTGCTAGTAGATGATTACTCAAGAATGACATGGGTAACCTTTTTGAAGGACAAGTCTCAGGCATTTGAAAGATTCAAGATCTTTAGGGCCATGGTAGAGAATAATATTGGATGAAAAATAAAATGTTTAATATCTAATAGAGGTGGAGAAATCACCTCAAATGAGTTCATAGAATACTATGATAAGCATGGAATCAAAAGGCATTACTATGCAACAAGGACTCCATATTAGAATGGAGTAGTTGAAAGAAAGAACATAATAGTCAAGGAAATGGCTAGAACAATGCTAAAAGAGTCCAAGTTACTTGATGGATACTGGAGATAAGCAATAAAAACAATAATATATATCTTGGATAGAGTTCAACTGAGGGTAAACAATGATAAACCCCCTTATTAACTATGGTATGGAAAACCTACCTCTATTAAGTATTTTAGAGTGTTTGGAAGCAAATGCTACATTAGGAGAAAAGAATACAAATTGGGAAGCTTTGAATCAAGATGTGATGAAGGAATATTTCTTTATTATTCCACCCAAATAAAAACTTATATATGTTACAAAGAAGGCTACAAAATATTATAGAGAGTATCAATGTCAAATTTGATGAAGGCTTGAAACATGTTAAACCTAACAAAGACATCAATGAAGAAGAATCAGAGTTTGAATGGGAAGCATATAATGAAGAACCTAAGGAAGTAAATGAAAAGCCACCAAATGCTACATTAGGAGAAAAGAAGACAAATTAGGAAGATTTGAATCAAGATGTGATGAAGGAATATTTCTTGATTATTCCACCCAAAGCAAAACCTATATATGTTACAACTAAAGGCTACAAAATATTGTAGAGAGTATCATTGTCAAAGTTGATGAAGGCTTGAAACATGTTAAACCTAACAAAGACATCAATAAATAAGAATCAAAGTCTGAAGGGGAAGTATCTAATGAATAACTTGAGGAAGTAAATGAAAATCCACCAAATGCTACATTAGGATAAAAGAAAACAAATTGGGAAGCTTTGAATCAAGATGTGATGAAGGAATATTTATTGATTATTCCACCCAAAGCAAAAACTATATATGTTACAACAAAAGGCTACAAAATATTGTAGAGAGTATCAATGTCAAAGTTGATGAAGGCTTGAAACATGTTAAACCTAACAAAGACATCAATGAAGAAGAATCAAAGTCTGAAGGGGAAGTATCTAATGAATAACCTGAGGAGGTAAATGAAAAGCCACCAAATGCTAAATTATGAGAAAAGAAGACAAATTGGGAAGCTTTGAATCAAGATGTGATGAAGGAATATTTATTGATTATTCCACCCAAAGCAAAACCTATATATGTTACAACAAAAGGCTACAAAATATTATAGAGAGTATCAATGTCAAAGTTGATGAAGGCTTGAAACATGTTAAACCTAACAAAGAATTCAATGAATAATAATCAAAGTTTGAACGAGAAGTATCTAATGAAGAACCTGAGGAACTAAATGAAAAGCCACCAAATGCTACATTAAGAGAAAAGAAGATAAATTGGGTAGCTTTGAATCAAGATGTGATGAAGGAATATTTCTTGATTATTCCACCCAAAGTAAAACCTATATATGTTACAACAAAAGGCTAAAAAATATTGTAGAGAGTATCAATGTTAAAATTGATGAAGGCTTGAAACATGTTAAACCTAACAAAGACATCAATGAAGAAGAATCAGAGTCTGAATGGGAAGTATCTAATGAAGAACCTGAGGAAGTAAATGAAAGCCACCAAATGCTACATTAGGAGAAAAGAAGACAAATTGGGAAGCTTTGAATCAAGATGTGATGAAGGAATATTTCTTGATTATTCCACCCAAAGTAAAACCTATATATGTTACAACAAAAGGCTAAAAAATATTGTAGAGAGTATCAATGTTAAAATTGATGAAGGCTTGAAACATGTTAAACCTAACAAAGACATCAATGAAGAAGAATCAGAGTCTGAATGGGAAGTATCTAATGAAGAACCTGAGGAAGTAAATGAAAGCCACCAAATGCTACATTAGGAGAAAAGAAGAAAAATTGGGAAGCTTTGAATCAAGATGTGATGAAGGAATATTTCTTGATTATTCCACCCAAAGAAAAACCTATATATGTTACAACAAAAGGATACAAAATATTGTAGAGAGTATCAATGTCAAAATTGATGAAGGTTTGAAACATGTTAAACCTAACAAAGACATCAATGAAGAAGAATCAGAGTTTGAAGGGGAAGTATCTAATGAAGAACCTGAAGAAGTAAATGAAAATCCACCAAATGATACATTAGGAGAAAAGAAGACAAATTGGGAAGCTTTGAATCAAGATGTGATGAAGGAATATTTCTTGATTATTACACCCAAAGAAAAACCTATATATGTTACAACAAAAGGCTACAGAATATTGTAGAGATTATAAATGTCAAAGTTGATGAAGGCTTGAAACATGTTAAACCTAACAAAGACATCAATGAAGAAGAATCAGAGTCTGAAGGGGAAGTATCTAATGAATAACCTAAGGATGTAAATGAAAAGCCACTTGCAATATTTTTTCAAAAGGATCATCATATAGATCAGATCATTGAAAATAAAAATGAAGGATTTCAGACAAGGAGAAGAGTTACAATGAACAAGGAATAAGTAAGTTTTGTTTTAATGTCTGAAATTGAGCCTAAAAACTATGTTGAAGCTAGAAAGGATGAGAATTGGCTAAAATACATGCAAAATGAACTAATCTAAATTGAAAAGAACAAAACTTATTAATTATTTCCAAGACCTTCAAACAAGAATGTAATAGGTACAAAGTGCGTATTTAGAAACAAACTCAATGAGGATGGAAATGTCATAAGGAATAAATCCAGATTGGCATGCAAAGGATATGCACAAGTTGAAGGCATATATTTTGAGGAAACATTTGCTCTAGTTGCTAGATTGGAAGCCATAATAATATTTATAGCATTATCTATTTATAATAAGTTCAAAGTCTATCAAATAGATGTTAAGTTTGCTTACTTGAATGGGAACCTAGAAGAGGAAGTCTACATAGAACAACCTAAAAGTTTTTAGCTATCAAAAGAAGATTATGTTTACAGACTAAAGAAATCTCTGTATGGTCTAAAATAGGCACCTAGAGCATGGTATTCAAGATTAGACTAGTACCTACCTCAACAAGGATTTGATAAAGGATTTGAAAACAAAAATCTATACTTCAAATCAAAAGGTAAGCATATGTTGATTATTGTTGTTTATGTAGATGATATCATCTTTGGTGACATTAACAATAGAATGTGCAAATAATTTGCTACTTAAATAAAAAATGAGTTTGAGATGTTTATGTTTGGATAACTTTATTTCTTCCTAGGTCTACAGATAACACAAACTGATGAAGGGATAGTTATATCTCAAACCAAGTATGCTAAAGAAATGCTCAAGAAGTTTGGGATGGAGGAAAATAAACTAGTAATTACTCCCATGATAACTAGATGAAAGTTAAACAAAGAGGATGAGTCCCTTGATGCAAATTAGACTTATATAGATCAATGATAGGTAGCTTGTTATACCTAAATACATTAAGACCTGATATCATGAAAGTAGTATGCATGGTTACAAGATTTCAAGCTGCTCTTAAAGAATTACATGTCAATGTAGTGAAAAGAATTTTTAGATATATCAAGAACAAAATTGACTATGGCCTACGGTATCCTAAAAATGAAGATTCCACTTTGAAAACATATACATATGTTAATTGGGTAGGAAGTTTGGATGATAGAAGAAGCACTAGTGGTGGTGCATTTTTCTTTGAAAATAAACTATTGCATGGTTGAGTAAAAATCAAGAGTTATTTACTCTTTTTGTAACTAAAGTAGAGTATGTGGTAGTAGTGGCATGTTGCACTCAAGTCTTGTGGATGAAGAAAACACTGAAAGACATCAAGGTAGAATACAAATCACCTATCTTTATTCTTTGTGACAATTTAAATACTATTAACATATAAAAGAATCTAGTGATGTATTCCATAACTAAGCACATATCAATCAAGTATCACTTTTTAAGATAAAAGGTTATAGATCAAGAGTTCATAATGGATTATGTGCCAACATAGGATCAAATTATAGAAATATTCACCAAACCTCTTCCCAAGGAATAATTTGAGTATTTGAGATAGAAGTTGGGAGTGGCGGCTCTTACATCACGTCACTAGATCCTAGTGATAGGCCATGAGTCTAGGGGTAGGATCATAGAAAATTTGTTAATCCCTAGAAGAAGAGAGAAAAGGCAACTTAAGTATGTATATTTTTGAAAATTTATAATGAGTTGATGGTTATATATTAATAGACAAACTCCTTTATCTGATAAAGGGGGAGAAAAATTTGAATAGACTATGAGAAAGTTGAAGTCCCTTTGCCATTAATGTCAAAGGGGGAGAAAAAGTGCAAATTCTCTCTGTAAATGTTTGTAAGAGCATAGCACATGTCCAAGTTGAGTTTACATAAATGTTCAATTACTTAAGGGGGAGAAATTTTGGTATGAATAGTTTCAACTCAAGTCCATCAGAAACTAATACAAGCAATGCCAAAGGAGCAAAGTATTATAAGTTCAGAGCACTTAGTTTGCCATCAATTCTAAAGGGGGATATTGTTGGTAACCTTATCATCATTGATGTCAAAAGGGAGATTGTTGGCATGAGATAAGATAGAAGAGTATGTTTTATTGTTGCACAGTGCAAAGTTGTCATGATTTTATAGAGACCATTTCTGAAGGATTGAAGACCAATTGATAGAAGATCTATTATGGGCTTTTCAAGAGAATTTCATATGTATGGTTTGCAAGTTTAAATGAAGATAAATGAGCTCAATAATGATTTATCTTTTCTCTATATCATCAATAATATTTCTCAATAAAACCCTAAGGGTTTATGCCATGACATTCATAGGCATGTTCTAATTTTATGTTGACTAGATATAGATGGGATCCGGTTACTTAAGTTATATCTTAAGCCCTTTTTGTCATTGTGAAACTAGCCCCTTCAACTTGTAATTATTGACTATGATCAGTGATCAAAGATATTAATATTCCTAAGTCCTTGACTTAAGAATTATCTGAGCTTGATCAATAGCTAGTGCTAAATCATATAATGAAGATCCAATGATGCATAACAAATTCAATATGTTAAAGGTACCTAAGATTTAAAATGCTAGTGCCAAGTGTCACAAGTGCAAGGACTGACAATGTGTATAAGGAATGCATGAGTGCCAAGTATCACAAGCATGGGGACTAAAAGTAAAGTGATCAAAAGACACACACTAGTGTAGGGACTGAAAATGTGCAAAAGGCATGTGAGAGTGCCAAGTGTCACAAGTATGGATACTAACAATAATGTGTAGAAGGAACATGCACATGTAAGTGCTAAGTGTCACATTTACAAAATTTGTCAGACAAAGAACCAATGAGCATATTAGTATATCAGAGGATCAAATGGTAAGCATGTGATCATGTAATGAATATATTAGAGTAAAAGGAGTCAAAGAGGTCAAAATATCTAATGTTTAATGATAGAAAGAGGTAAATTTCATATTTATTTTGAATATACAATGGCATGCAAGAGATTGAATCAAAATATAAATGGTTGTGACTTAAAGTTGAAGAGTTAAAGTTTGGAAGCTTGCAAAAATCAAACGGAGCACATGAGCTTGTCAAAATTTGATCAACAAATGCACTTTAAAGTTGGGACATTTGAACAAGGATCATTGGATCATAGCACAAAACTTAATATCAATGGTCAATATTTAAAGATATGTTCATCTCAACGGTCAAGCGGTGGAACATGTAGGTAAGATGCATTATATGACACAAAAAATGATATAGATTGTTGTAATCGATCTAAATTATGTAATATGGCATGTGTATCAGAGCTTGAGCCAAATATATGTTAAATATAGAACAAGATAAAGAATTATGGTGGTGGAGCATGAATTCAAGAAGTAGGAAAATTATAGGAGTGTGATGAGTTAAAGACCAAGTGTGAACATAGAGAAGAAGCGAGACCTAATAGACACACACACACACACACACACACACACACACACACACACACACACACACACACACACACATACATATATATATATACATATATATATGTATATATATATGTATATACATATACATACATACATACATACATACATACATACATACATACATACATACATACATACATATATATATACATATACATACATACATACATATATATATATATATATACATACATATATATATATATATATATATATATATATATATATATACATACATACATACATACATACATACATACATACATATATATATATATATATATATATATATATATATATATGTCATCTAGGATATAGTAAATACTATTGTTGCTATTGAATAGAGTCAAATTAAGAGAGAGAGGGTTAGAGAGGAAGAGAAGAGAAGAGAATAAAAGAGAGAGATGTGTATATCATGAATAGTTATAGACCAGATCTGTAATAGAGAATTGGAATTGGATTCATTTTTGAATTCTATATTGTAATATGGATTTGTAACTCCATATTTTGAATATAGATCTGATTGGTGGGTACCATCAGATAAGTTGAATTTGTGCTCAATTAGGGAGTTGGTGCTTCCTTAGAGTAGGTGATTTTAAACAAGGGTTTATGCCCTTAAATGTTTCAACCAATGAGGTTTTAATTGTGATGTTGGATTAGAATAGTAGATTCTAGCAACTATTCTCATGATTGTTTTTCCCATATTGGGTTTTCCATGTACATTAGGTGTTATGCATATTTGTGTGTGTGATCTCTGCGTATATATTTTAATCTACATTAAAATGATTAAAATCACTAATTTAATCAATCTACTAATTTCCCCCCCTCTCATTAGATAGTTGTATTCCAACACCAATGATATTACACATTTTACCACTACATAAACTAAAGTAGATGAAATTATTTTATCACCTTATTTTACATTCTAAGTTGAATACAATGATTCTTTATAACATATTGATAATGCAAATGCGTCTAATTATTATCCTACATGCCATAATATTCCAAATGAAAATTTGATTGCTAGTTATTCTACCTTTGAATCTAAGATTAAAATTAATAATAATTCATGCACTCCACACATAGCTAGTGAAGAAATGCGTTGTATTACACCCACACATGATGACATGTTGCATAGTAGTAAAAAGTCAAAATCTTATATTAATCTCTCTCTTAGTGAACATGTGAATGATACTTCTAATATTACTTCTACAAGTGAATTAAATTTTGAATTTGGTCAACCTTGGAATAATGATGATTACTATGATTGTGATGAAGAAGACATTGAGTCTACACCTTCTGGTTCTCCCACTACTTCACCTATTTCTGATGTTTAAACTAATTCTATGTCAAATGTCAAAAAATAGACACACACTTATTATTATAATCATAGTTTACATAACTTACATTCACATTATAATAAAGTACCTTATAACTCATTAGCATGCAATACTTATTTGAAAATTAACAAAATAAGATATACCAATGAATCTCCCTCAACTCCCCTTACTATAGTAGAACCTATTTATCAACCTAACCTACATGAGGGTGATATCTCATTTCCCTCTAACCAGGTCCAAGATATCACCCCTTCAAAGGTTATAGAGAGCAAAGGTCAATCCTCCCTAGAAAAGGTTCCTAATTCAATATATAAATGGCTAAGATAAATAACAAAATTCAAGAGTTAAATGAACACCTTGATGAAGATAATATAAATTCACAAGTGGTAATTTCCTTGATGCATGCCATGGGTGATTTGAAATAAGAAGTAAACCATATCACATTGGAGAATAAATCATAACAATCTTGGG
This sequence comes from Torreya grandis, assembly GCA_037957365.1. Taxonomy (NCBI): domain Eukaryota; kingdom Viridiplantae; phylum Streptophyta; class Pinopsida; order Cupressales; family Taxaceae; genus Torreya; species Torreya grandis. The sequence goes on along the minus strand of JARHVA010002256.1, from coordinate 408,551 downwards.
CCTATTCCAATGCCATCCATGATAATCTTATTCTATGCATAATCTTCAGTACAAAGTTTCCACCCAACTTTTGGATATCAGTGTTACCTAAATTTGATGGGCATGGAGACCCATACTCTCACCTTCAGGATTATGAGAAAGCAATGGTACATGTCACCAAAAAGTTGACTCTACTACAATTATTTCCAAAGTCCCTATAAAGAGAGGCACTAATTTGGTTTCATCATGAACTCCCTAGAGGGCCACTACATACATATGAGGAATTATAAATAGTATTTCTTAGGCACTACATACATAATAAGGGACCTCAAGTCACATATGAGAGGTTATCTTCACTACACCAAGGTGAGACATAAATAATAATTGAACACATTCTTAGATTCAAGTTATGTATGCATTAGTTGATTTACCAAATGATAGATTTAGAGGTACATTAAATATTTGTTAGAGGCCTCATTTTTCCTCTTAAAGAGAAATTATTATATCAGACATCTAAATCATTTTGGCATCTATGTAACATGACTATAACATTAAAGACAAAATTGGGATTACTTGCTACACATTCAAAGGTAGATTTAGATGTAGGTTTCCCAGAGCCACAGTCATTTAACATGGTACAAGAACCTAATCCACTTTTGATTAAGAAACCAATCAAATAGAAACAACCAATAAAGATACTCAACAAGGGAAAATAGCCACTTCACAAAATACCTCCTACAATGAGTAGAGCACATGACACACACAAAGGGGTTATAGATTTTTTAGACATAGATAGGTCTCATGATATCTTGATTACATCATTAAATATTGAGATGATCACACTTCCTCTTGTGATCAATAGAAATCCAAGAGGGAAGATTAGTATTGTGTTAGTATGATTAAAAACCAAACAAAAACACAATAATAAAGCTAACACCTCAAGCCTAGACACTCAAGGACCAAGAAAATAATACAAGTAACTATCAATAGAAGACAAAACAACCATTATTTACCTTCCTTTAGATAAAGAGTTATATTTTGGCCATGGAGGAATTTTCTCAGTCGTGTGATCAAGGAATCTTTGAGAATGGCACTCCTTACATCATCTCTCCTTGTCACCTTGGTAATGTTTGGCTTAGCTTTAGATTTGGCTTGACTCTCTCAAAAAATGAAAATTATAACACTACATAAAAAATAATTTTTAAGGTATTTTTGCATCATGAAATTACACCAAAAGAGCTTGTTGAACAATGGGTGAAGCCTTGTATTTATAGCCTTCCAAACTAAATCTAACCCAAGTGCACTTAGGTTAGATTTAATTGTGGGTAAGTTTAAATTAACCATAGTTGAGTTAAAGAGGGGACAAAATATTAATATTTAGGATAGAGATCCCATTTATTAAGCATGGCTCTCCATTTATGAATTAAAGGATTTTATGAAGATATTTTCAAGTCCTTGACATTGAGGATGATGAAATCATCATGACCTCATTTTTATTAGAATTTCATTTTAGAAATTTCATTTCACTAATTTCACATGGAATTTTCACTTAAGCATTTAATTTGATTTACTTGTCAATCCTTCCTACTCATCATTTTTTAATTTTAAGAATTATTTAATTTCCTTGTTTAATGGGTCTACAGGCCAAACTATCAATTTGTTAGGTCACAATTTCACTAGGGATAAATGAATGAGAAGTTACTATTGAATATAGAATAATATCCTAAATAAGGATGAATAAATACAATTCTAAGTATTAGTGTCTGATGTGCAGATAAAATTGGGACATTTAGTGATTCCTAGGCTTAATTGGCATTATTTGTTAGAAATCAATCTGAAGTCCAATTGGAATATAGTTGTGGCCAAAATGGGGTGTCTATAGTTTGACCCTATTTGGGAACATGTTTTAAGATATAGGCACATTAACATCATCTTAAGTAATGAAAAATTCATTAATGTTTTTGGCTAATGCCCTAGAAGGTGATAGATGAGCCTTAGATGCCCTTTGAGGGAGAAGATAGTAAATAAGGTCGATCAACATTCCCTAAACAAGAAGATAATGATGTGACTATTAGCCATTTTTCACTCCTAGGTTTTGCATCTTTATTTTGGCTAAGTGAAACATCTTTATTGGTTCATCCGCACAGCAAGGAAATACCAAGTGTTATTTCCTTCAAAAGCCTTTGTTTGGTTTTTTTGTCCAAGTCTCAAAGAAATTATTTCAAACTTTTTGTATGAAATAATAAAGTTTGAAGGAATTGGTCCTAAACAAGTTTTCTAAAGGGTACATTTTAGGAATGCCGAAGGGTATTTTTCTCTTGCGAAGGGGAAATTCCAAAATTTTAAAGGAAAATTCCACTTTTTTGAAGGGAAATTACATTTTTACGAAGGGAAATTTTGAGTTTTTTAAGGGTTTGTTCTTTGTTTCAAACTTTTTATTTCGAACAAAAATATGAAAGAATTCTCCTTTGTAACTTGTCTGAATGAATTCTCCTTTGCAATTTTTTAAAGGAATCCTTTTGGACTTTTTATTTCAGACAAAAAGTATTAAAGAATTGATCTTTGCCACTTCTCTAAAGGAAATGTCTTTTATAACTTTTTTGAAAGAATTATTTCAGACTTTTTTTCTGAAACAATAATTTTGAAGGGTACATTATAGATTGCCAAAGGGTATTTTTCTTTAAAGTGTCCTTCAAAAAAAGTCCAAAGGGACAGTTTCAAAAATTCCAAAGGGTCTTTTTCTAATGAAAGTGTCCTAATAAGTTTTCTAATGAAAGAATTGGTCCGCTTCAAGTTTTTTGAAGGGAAACTTTGCACTTTTTTGAAGGGTCTTTTCAACCAATCCAAAGAAAAGTGTCCCTTGTAGTTTCTCTGAAGGAATTCATCCTTCGAACTTTTTTGAAAGAATTGGAAACTTCAAGCTTTCCAAAAGAAGTTGTTCCTCATGCAAGTGCCTTACAAAAAGTTTGAAGGGTCTTTTGTCTTCAAAAGTGTCCTTAAAAAAAGTGCATTGGTCAACTTCCAAAGTGTCCTTTAGGAAAAGTCCAAAGGGTATAGAAATTCAAAGGGAGTTTATACAGATATGGTTTCAAAGAAAAGGGACACATGTAGAGTCTATAGAAATGGAATATTTGAGAATTCTGAAGGGTATAGACACTTGTGTAGAGTTTGTAGAAGGATTAATGAAGGTCATGTTGAGAAATTTGAAGGGACACTTTTGTAAAGCCCATTAAAAGACACCTACAGAGTCTGTAGAAGGTTGGTTTCAAAGGGAGAAAAGGAAAATGCCTCTGAAAGAGTTGTCCAAGTGGAATTACAATTGAATGAATGTTAAATTCAAGATAGTGAGCTAACCATTAGTGTTCAAACAAAAGGATTCAAAAGTAGATCCAAAGGCTCACATCCTTCATCTGTCAAAGCAGTGAGAGGGCCCATATCACCATTGATCAATTAGGATCCATGTCATTTTGTAATGACCAATCAAAGGAGGAAGACAAGGCTAATGGAATGAAAATGAAAAATCTATAACAGGTGGATAACCACTTTGATGCCATGAATTAGCCCAAGAATATCCTATTTTTGTTAGCGCAACTATTGGAGAAGCATATTTGAGAGAGCAGGCTAAACCATGTAACCATAAGAGATGACATGGATCACTCAAATGGATAAAATGAGCATCCCTTACAAATATGATTACAATTGAAGATGGAAACTTCCACCCAATTGATTCCTCTCTTTAGCACTAAAGGTCTCCCCCTCTCACTTCATCTCTACTATATATATGACCCTTTGGCTAGTAAAAGGACAACCATAGAGTGTATGGTGAAGCCCTACTAGATTGACGTCATAGTTTGCCTTTGATAATTAATACCATCCTTTATTTCAAAGTTTTGAATAATTTATTGAGTGTAGAAGTGATGTACACAACAACATGTGATGATTTTCTATCCTTCTATCCTCTATCCTTCACACCTGAGCAAGATTTCTTGATCTAACAAGTCATCTAGATTGTGTTTAAGAGTATGGAACTACTATAAGAGTTTTAACTATTATTTATTGTGTAATTTACCTTTTAGTTCATTCTCCTTCTATTCTTTCATGCATCTCACCTCTATAATAAAATATTTATCTTAGAATCTCTAGAACTTGAAAAGGGGTCTTTACATTTTGCTGTATTGTGCACTAGGATATGAAATTCATGTGGAAGAAAATATTGGTGCATCACCATTCTTAAAATAGGTTTACTATCTATAATTTCTAACTCTTTTCCCTTTAAGAAGACTGGTTTAGACATAAGTGGTTTTGCAGAGACACATTCAGGGAGCTAGCCCCTTTTAAATCTAGAGGTTCATTTCCTTTATAGGTATACCCACATGCTTGGAAATGACCTAACATTGCCCAAATCTAGAAGAGGATTGAACACTCTAATCTAGGGTGCAATATTTGGAAACAATAGTTCAGACATGTTTGATGAGACAAAAATATTTACATGTCAAGGTGAATGCTGGTCTTGACAAGCCTAGGGTTGTAGAAATATCCTTAATACAACATATGGTAAATACAAAAGGTGAGAATCTCTTGTTTTAGATCAATTTTCCCACATTATACTTCATGGTCCTCACTAGGTCATCTAGGACTTCTGATGAAGCCCCTCTAACTGAAGCTTTTCTTGAAGAACAATGCCCTGAACCATTCTTAACACTTAGAGATCCTTGGCAAGGAGGTTTTGGAGAAGAAGAAGAAGTTGAGAAAGTTGGAGAAACATGAGATCAAGAGGAAAGAAGAGAAATGGAGAGGCAACAATCTTTCCTAGCCTTCAACACCCAAAATCTAATTGACCTTCCTACATATGACCCTATTCCTCCTAATGCTAGCAAGAGTCTCCTTGGTTTCAATGGAGAGGGTCCTATTACCCCATCTGAGCATATTAGGGACATTTAAATTTTTTTTAACATCCATAATGTTACTCGAGCCAACATAGACATTAGATTTCTTGCTATGTATCTAAAAGGTAAGGCACTTGACTGATATATGAATTTGGATGGTGGTTGCATTATAAGTTGGGATGGCTTTGGGGACTTATTGGTAACTATATATGAGAATAAGAGTGACCATACCTCACTAATCTATCAATTAAACATGATAAAGAGAGGTCCTAATGAATCCATGGGAGATTTTAATGAAAGATTTCAATGGACTTGGCATAGGTTTCCTCCTGTCATGAGACCTCCTCCTAGCTTTGTGATCCCCACTTATCTCAAGGGTATTGGTACTGATGTGGTGGTGATGTTACAATCAATGGGAGGATTCACTCTGCTAGATGCATATGAGATAACTATTGAAGTTGAGAATATCTTAATAAAGGCTTTAAAACTACCTCTAAGAGTTTCTATTCCTTTTCTATCTCATAGCTAGGATGAAGTTCCAAGCGTATCACAAGTTCCTAATGTCAATGTCAAGCTAAGAGCCTTTCTCAAGAAGATGGATATATTATGGATAAAGATGAAGATATTTGATCATTATGAGATCATCTCAATCAAGCTTAGTTATAGATAAGTGATCCACCTAACCATCAATACTATCCTCAATAAGGCTATAGAGCTCCACCCCAATACAACTACCAAAGAAGAGGACAAGGCCAATAATGTTTTAATAGGCAACCCAATTCATATAATCTTAATTCCACTCCTTCCATGAAGGTTGTTGTTCTAGTACATGATAACTTGGTCTAAAGGGAGGATCATTTGGACTAATGGGGAAAAACTCAAGGTCAATTTGTGCATGATGGTGGAGAAGACAACCAAAATTTAGTAGCACAAGAAGAACCTACTCCTTACATGACATTAGAAGAAGTGAATCCTAGTCAAAGGAATATCCATGGTGAAGGTAGCAGTGAAAGTGTAGGTATGATGAAATTTCAAGCAAAGGATGACTGCATGTTGAATCAAAGCACACCAATTGTAATCAACACAAGAGCCAAGAAAAGAGCTTTGAGAGATGTTTCAAGAGTATATGTAACTCCAAGTGATGCCTCTCTAAGGCCACAAGGTGTGACTCCTAATGCAGTTCCTACTACAAGTCATGCTCCTCAACAAAATTAGAATATAAGTAGGATTGTCGAACCTAAAACATAGTAGGTTTAGACTCTCCCACTACCTTCAAAAATGTACAAAATGTGAATACTTCCCCTCTAAACATTGTTGATTCTTTTAAAAATTCCAAGGCAAGCATATCTATTTGGGAAGTCTTGCATATGCCTGGTCAAAAGGAGATGTTACAAGAACAACTTGCAAACATTCATGTATCCCCTCAAACTTCAAAGCACAATAGTGTTGCCATTACCAATTTTCCAAGTCATGTCTTAGTGCCCACCACCAAATATAAAAATCCTCCACCCTTCTACCTCACACTCATTATGGGAGATAAATTGGTTCACAATTGTATTGTAGATAGTAGAGATAGTACCACTGTCATGCCTAAGGTGGTCACTGATAAATTGGGATTGAAGTATGAACCACATAGTAAAGATGTGTTGTAGCTTGATGGGACTCCAACCAAGATAGTGGGATTGGTCAGAGGTCTGAAATTTTTCCTACATGATTGCCCAAGTTTTCCCATTTTACAAGATGTTGTGGTGGTAGACCTTCCAGCCCATTTTGCTATCTGCTTGTCAAGGGACTTCATGGCTAAGATAGGAGGGTATCTTTCTACTAATTGGTATTTTCTATATTTTAAAATTAGATATGGAACTAAGGTGACTATAATGACTCAACTCTTATCAAGGTTTCATATTAAGCCATACATGGAGACAAACTCAAATCAGAATTATCTAATTAGCAAAGAAGAAGAAGGTGTCATGGATGGTGAAGCATCCTTATCCCTTGAAGGTATTTATGATCTTTTCCTTGATATGTATAACACTAAAACACATGGACTGGATGCATATAATTTCATAGAAGAAACTAATTTGGGAGTTTATTGTATACACAAAAAAGATGTTTCAATCCCTTTACTCACTAATGAAGACCATGAACTTGATAAATGTGGGAAATGTTCTTTGATGGCTCAAGAAGAAAAGTAAGTGTAGGATCTGGAGTTATGTTAGTTTATCCATCAAATAATCAATAATACTCCTCATATAGATTCCACTTCAGCTGCACTTGCAATGTGGTAGAATATGAAGGCCTAGTTCATGGCCTCCAATGGGCAAAGAAGAGAGGGATCAAGAATTTGAAAGTTTATGGGGATAGTGAATTTCTCATCCATAAAGTGAGAATTAAATCTAAAAACAAGAATAATTTGCTTAAATCCTATAATCTTAGGGTATGGGACCTACTTGAAGACTTTGATGCCTTCAACATATAACCCATACCAAGGGGTTCAAATAAATATGCTGATAAATTGGCTGCTATAGGAGCACAATTTGACATAGATACTAATGTAGGGAATGAGAAGGATCAGTCTCATATCATGATCATTATGAGGCATTCTATTCCAAATAATTAAGTGTCATGGTATGTGTATGAAATTGATGAACACATTGCACACTTCTTGCAAAATGAGGCAGGATTCTCCTCAAGGAATCAAAAGAGACTACATGATCAATATGAAGAACAAGTTATTCAGCTAAAGACAAATAAGATACCTAAAGGGCTGATTAATTTGGAGAGTATTTTCAATGAAAATGATCAAAATAAGAAAGAAAGAGTGAGCATGCTTGTGAAAGAAGAGAACTATGAAAGAGTCATGATTTACAAGGATAAGCTCTTGAAAATTGGTAAAGTATGTTCTCTATCTGAGAGGCAGACCTTTATTGAATTGTGTAAAGAATTCCATGAAATTTTTGCATGGGAATATAAATATTTGAAAGGGTTTGATCTAAGTCTAGCTAATCACACCATTGAGTTAGAACTTGGGGCTAAACTAGTCAGGAAAAAATAAAGGCCTATCAATCCCAAGATAGAGGAACTCATGAAGAAAGAGCTGACCAAGCTGATTGAGTCTAGGATTATCTTTCCTATCAAACACTCAACTTGGGTGGATAATATTGCACCTGTTTGAAATAATAATGGAGAGATCAGACTTTGTGTGGATTTTTAAGATCTTAATAAAGTGTCTCTCAAGGATAATTATCCATTACCTTCCATAGAACAAATTTTGGAAGTTGTTTCATGTTTTCAATGCTTCTCACTTGATGGTTATTCAGGTTACAATAAAATACTATTAAATGAAGAGGATCAGTTCAAGATAGCTTTCACCATAAAATGGGGAATCATTTCCTACAAGAAGATTCCATTTGGTTTATCCAATGCTAGAGCTACATTTCAAAGGGCAATGGACATGGCTTTTAAGGGTTTGATCAATAAGATTTTGCTTGTGTACCTTGATGATATAACTATTTTTTCAAAAGATGCTGATAATCATATGGAACATCTAAGGCATGTATTTGAGAAATTTAGGGAGTTTAGAATATCCCTTAATCCAAAAAAGTTCATGTTTTCTATCCATGAGGGTAAGTTGTTGGGTTATATTTTTTCCAAGGAAGGCTTGCCAATTGACCTTGAGAGGATTGAGGCTATTCTAGGCTTGTCTTTACCTCAAAACAAGAAAGGAATTCAAAGCTTCTTGGGGAAAATAAACTTTATAAGAAGGTTTATCCCATATTTTGTAGCTGTGGTGAAGCCTATCACATCCATGCTCAATAATAACCAAACTTTTGCTTGGAAAAAGGAAGGTAAGATTAGTTTTGAAGAAATCAAGCAAGCAATTGTAAAATATCCTACTCTATTGAACCCAAAATTTTCCAAGTATTTCATAATATATACCTTTTCTAACCTTGATACAATCTCAACTATGCTCATACAAAATAATGATGAAGAGGTAGAGTAACGAATTACATTCCTCAGCCATGGATTAGAAGATTATGAGGGTAGGTATTCATTTGTTGAGAAACAATATTTAGCTATGATAAGATGATTGAAAAAATTAAGACATGGTTTCAAACAATAAGATACATATCATGGTTTCTAATCCTATCACTAAAGAGTTTCTTCTAAGCAAAGACCTCAATGAAAAGAGAGCTGGGTAGATTACTAAGGTAATGGAGTATGATGTGGACATGAAGGTGAAAAACTTGGTGAGAGGTAAAGGATTATGTGAGAATTTGGCTTTATATGTTCAAGATCATTAAGAGGAAGTCTTGATTACCCAAGTTCAACTCCAACCAATTAATCACATACAAGTTCAAAGTTAGACTCAAGACATCATCAACTTCCTTCAAAGTGGTGAGTGCCCCAATAGCTTGAATAAGTCTCAAATAAGGTATTTTAGATTGTAGACCATTTTTTATTATCTTATATATGGTGTTATTTTTAAGAAAGATGTGAATGGTGTGTTTTTGAGGTGTGTTGACAATGATCAGTTTGATACATTGATGTAAAAGATTCACAATAGTGCAGTTGGAGGTCATTTGTCTTCTAAGATGAGAGCTACAAAGATAATGAGGGATGGTTACTATTGGCTTAGTATTTTTAAGGACTATTAACACTAAGATAAAAAGTACCCTTAATGTGCCTTATTTGTAGGCAAACAGAAGCTTGCAGTGCTTCCATTAAATCTTATCCAAGTAAACCAGCCTTTCATGCAATGGGGCCTTGATTTCATTGGTATGATCAACCCTCCATCAAGTACTAGACACGAATGGATTGTGAATACTAATTACTACTTCAAAAGGTGGGTAGAGGCTATTACATTGAAGGAGGCAAGTGAAAATTCAATCTTGGAGTTCCATGAGAGCATTATAACAAGGTTTGGAGTTCCCCATGTTATCATTTTTGATAATGCACTTGCTTTCATAAGTGCTAAAACTTTTGATTGGGAAAATAGGAATGGAGTTTACTTAAGCACCTCATCTAATTATTACCCTCAAGGTAATGGATTGGCTAAGTCTATTAATAAAAATCTCATCAAGATCATCAAGAGGACATTAGAGAATAATCAAAGAGCATGGCACAACAAGTTGAAGGCAATGTTATAGGCTGACAAGATTACTCCTAAAAGATCAATTGGTAAATCTCCCATTGTGCTTGTTTATGGGAGAGAGACTAGGTTTTCCATATATCAATATTTCTCTACTTTATAACTTGCATAACTGCTGTAACTACCTAAAAATACTCCAATGGAGGTCAGATTGATGGAACTAATGTAGTTGCAAGAAGCAAGAGATAATGCACATAAGACCATGAAACACCACCAAGTACTCATGAAGAAGTCTTTTGAAAAAATAACAAGGGAAAGAGTGGTAAAATAGGGTGACTTAGTTATAAAATGGGATGAGGAAAGAGCAAAACTAGGTAGACATACAAAGTTTGACACTTTGTGGAGTGGCCCTTACATCATTAGCAAGTGTAAATAGAGCAACTCTTTCCAACTGACCAAGATGAATGGAGAAGAATTTCCTATCCTTGTGAATGGGATACATCTAAATTCATACTTTTGGTCCTTATAATCCTATTATAAATATTAGTTTAGATGTATTTCCTTTGGCTTGTTGTTGTGTTCCCTAAGTGCTTTGTAGCACAAGTGTGTTTCTTTACTTTTATTTGGTGTGTGTCTCTGCCTTGTTCATGTGAATCAATCTAGATTGTGTTTTTGAGCCAATTTATATTCAAGCCATTTTGAGTGCATATATACATGATTCAATGCTTAATGGAAGGATTTAGGCAACTAGTCTTAGGCATAGTAGGCATGCCTCCCCTTGGAATCATGAAGAATGTTAGTCATTTTTCACTCCCAGGTTTTGCATCTTTCTTTTGGGTAAGTGTATCATATTTATTGGTTCATCCACACAACAAGTAAAGACCATGTGTTATTTCATTTGGAAGCCTTTGTTTGGTTTTTTTGTCTAAGTCTCAAAGAAATTATTTCAAAATTTTTGTTTGAAATAATGTAGTCTAAAGGAATTGGTCCTAAACAAGTTTTTTGAAGGGTGCATTTTAAGAATGTCGAAGGGTATTTTTCTCTTGCAAAGGGGAAATTCCAAATTTTTGAAGGGAAATTACACTTTTCTAAAGGGCAACTCCACTTTTTTAAAGGGCAATTCCACTTTTTTGAAGGGCAATTTTGAGTTTTTAAAGGGTTTGTTCTTTCTTTTAGACTTTTTGTTTTGGACAAATTTTTTGAAAGATTTCTCCTTTACAACTTGTTCGAAAGAATTATCCTTTGAATTTTTTTGAAGGAATCCTTTTAGACTTTTTGTTTTGAACAAAATTTTTGAAAGAATTGATCTTTGCCACTCTCTAAAGGAAATGTCTTTTACAACTTTTTTGAAAGAATTGTTTCAGACTTTTTATTCAAAACAATAATTTTGAAGGGTACATTACAGATTGCCGAAGGGTCTTTTTCTTCAAAGTGTCCTTCAAATTTTTTTAAAAGGAACATTTTCAAAAAGTCTGAAGGGTCTTTTTCTAATGAAAGTGTCCTAAATAGGGTTTTTTATGAAAGAATTGGTCTGCTTCAAGTTTTTTAAAGGGACACTTTACACTTTTTTGAAGGCCCTTTTCAACTAATCTGAAGGAAAGTGTCCCTTGTAGTTTCTCCAAAGGAATTCATCCTTCCAACTTTTTTGAAATATTTGGACAGTTCAAGATTTCCAAAAGAAGTTATTCCTCATGCAAGTTCCCTACAAAAATTTCAAAGGGCCTTTTGTCTTCAAAAGTGTCCTTCAAAAAAGTGCATTGGTCCACTTCCAAAGTGTACTTCAGGAAAAGTATGAAGGGTATAGACACTTGAAGGGAGTCCATAGAGAGATGGTTTTGAAGAAAAGGGACACCTATAAAGTCCATAGAAAGGGCATATTTGAGAACCTTGAATGGTATAGACACTTGTGCACAATTCGTAGAAGGATTTCTAAAGGGCATGTTGAGCAATCCGAAGGGATAATTTTGGAAAGCCCATTGAGAGACACCTACAGAGTCCATAGAAGGATGGTTTCAAATGGAGAAAAGGAAAATGCCTTTGAAGGAGTTGTCCAAGTGGAATGATGGTTGAATGAATTTCAACTTAAATACAATGAGCTAACCATTAGTGTTCAAACAAAAGGATTCACAAGTAGATCCAAAAGCTCACATCCTTCATCCGTTAAAGTAGTGAGAGGGACCATATCACCATTGATCAACCAAGATCCATGTCATTTTGTAACAACTAATCAAAGGAGGAAGACAAGGCCAATGGAATGAAAATGACAAATTTACAATAGGTAGATAATTGGTTTGATACCATGACTCAACCCAAGAATATCTTGTTTCTATTAGTGCAACCATTGGCGAAGCATATTTGAGAGAGCAGGCTAAAATATGTAACCATATGAGATAACATGGATTAATCAAATGGTTAGAATAAACATCCCTTGTAAAGATAGCTACAATTGAAGATGGTGACTTCCAACCAATTTATTCCTCTCTTTGGTGCTAAATGTCTCCCCATTTCACTTCCTCTTTGCTAGATATGACCCTTTGGCTAGTAAAAAGACAACCACAGAGTGTATTTTGAAGCCCTATTACATTGATGTCATATTTTTCCCTTGAGCATTAGTAAAGTCCTTTATTTCAAAGTTTTTAATAATTAATTAAGTGTAAAAGTGATGTACAATGACAATATGTGATGATTTTCCATCCTTCTATCCTCTATGCTTAACACCTGAGTAAGAGTTCTTGATCTAACAGGTCATCTAGAGTGTGTTTGAGTGTATGGAACTACTATAAGAGCTTTAACTATTCTTGAACATGAAATTTGCCTTTTAGTTCATTCTCCTTTTGTTATTTCATGCATCTCACCTCTATACTAAAATATTCATGTTAGAATCTCTAGAACTTGAAAAGGGGTCTTTACATCTTGCTGTATTGTGCACTAGGATATGACATTCATGTGGAAGAAAATATTCATGCATCACCATTCTTATAATAGGTTTCCTTTCTATAATTTTTAACTCTTTTCTCTTCAAGAAGAATAGTTTAGACATAAGTGGTTTTGTAGAGACACATTCAGGGAGCTAGCGCCTTTTAAATCTAGAGGTTTATTTCATCTATAGGTATACCCACATGCCTAGAAATGTCCCAATGTTGCCAAAATATGGAAGAGGATTGAACACTCTCTTCTAGGGTGCAATCATTAGAGACACTAGTGACCTATAGGTAAAGGGGGTGAAAATACAATTTTTTCCAAAGGCTATTATAATTAGTGGCATAGTGAGATGCCTTAGTAGGGTAGATAAAAATAATGATTTGCCCAAATGTAGTTATAATCATCAATGCAATGAAAAATTCCCTAGTAAGGTGGAGATGTTGAAAGATAATGATTTTTACAAATAAAATTATAATCATTAGTAAAATGAAAATACCCCTAAGAGCGCAGATAGGTTAAAAAGTAATGATTTTCCCAAAGGTGGTTATAATCATTCGCATAATGGTTTTCCCCAATAGGGCAGATGGAAGCATGATACAATTCTTTTTTGCCCCAGTAGGGAAAATTGGGAAAGGGGGGATTACATATTAAATCCATACTCATAGAGTAAGACTAAGTAAGTAAAGAGGATAAATATGAATTAGGGCTACCTACTAATATATAGATGCATATCCTAACTAGCAGAGATTACTATTCAATTATGATTTAATTACTCTACATTTGGGTAGTATTAGGATAGGTCAAGAATATTTCTAGGGGTGAATAAGGAGAAGTACTATGACACCATTGCTTATAAGTCACATCAAACATATTTTTGATCTAGCTTGGGATAATCTATATCATAGTTATAGATAACTATAATAACAATGTGTATCCAAAGCATTGAAAAACTTAGTTTAAATGCAAGTACAAAGAACTTAGGGGTGAGATATGGAAAATCAAATCCCAAGTCAATATAATATAATAAACTAAGTGTAGAAATGTACACAAATTCACAACTCCAGTATAAGATATGGGTAATCAAGATGCAAGTGTAAGAATCCTATGACAATTGAGAAATAAAAAGGCAAATAAAAATAAAAGAAACAAGAAACAATAAAACAAATAACCAATAAAAAAAATAAACACATAACAAAAAACCAATAAAAATAAATAAATGAATAACAAAACACCAATAAACAAAAACAAATGAACAAAAAACACCAATAACTAAAAACTAACAAAAAAGCACACACCCATAAATAGAAACAAAAGAACAACAAAACACCAATAAATAAAAATAGACATGGCCAAGAATAAATAAAACATCGCAAATAAAATAAATAAATAATCCAAAGCAAATAAAATTGCAATAAATAACATTCTAAACACATAACAAGACATAAATAATGGTTAATCACAAAGTTAGTGCAAACAAAAAATAATTTTTTTGTGTATGTGTAATAAATGTGTTACTCTTGGCAACAGGGTGACCCATAAGTTAGATAGAAAAATCATAGGTCAAATAAAATAGGAATAAAATTCAAAAGGTCACCCCTAGGTTATAAAGAAATAACGACACAAACAAGTTGACAACATTTCCCCTAGGCTATAAGAGATAATGAAATAAACAAGATAACACAAACATTACCCCTAGGCCATAAGAGACAACAAAAAAAATGGGGGAAATAAAAGAAAAGGAAGGGGTAGTTGAGTTGACTCTAGATGTACTATATAAGTGGGCATTACCTACATAGTTCTATGGACACAATATCTAATGTGAACTTCAAGCTAAATGTAGTTCTCCTAGGATATGAGGTAGAAGAAAATGAATGATAAGAAAACATGATTAATGTGTAGAGGAAAATATGAATGATCTCCAAAATGGTGAGTATGTGAGAAAAGAGGTGATGAGGTTTTAAAATTATGAAAATGTCAACATAAATAAATCACACATATATGAGAGTATGGTTTAGATTAAAACCACACTAAAAGACAAGATACGAGTATCCAAAATGAACTGAATTGGTAATTCATAGTGTTTACTACATTTAAGGCTTAAAATGAGAATCATCTTGCAAAATGGTAAGAGAATAGGTAATAGTTTCTCATAAAATGGTGAGAATGTTCAAATAGAAATTAATCACAAAATGGTGAGAGTATAACAAAAACAAAGTGGTCATTAGTGTATCAAACTTGAATACATTGTTTCTACCTCAAATTCGCTTTTCAGACTTAAAAGAAAGAAACTAAAAGAAAGTAATGGACAAGGCTTGGGAAGTACCTGGACTAAAGATTGCGCACCGTAAATCCAGACGCTTGTGGGCACTCCTCTTTGGCTGTGGAGGAATGACACCTGCAAAGAAAAAGAACTTGGACAAAGAGGCGTTAGATAGATAGATGGTGGGTTGCCAGGCAAAAGCCTGTTCCCAGAAGTATGAGAACTTCCTTAAGGGAGGTCAACCCACTGTTTTGATAAAGATAAATCTGATAAAAAGACAGAATGCTGAAAAGGACTGAAATGATAACAAACTAAAAGAGAAAAGGAAGCGAAAGCTTACCTAGAAGAGGCTGTCGAACTGGTTGCAGTCGCCGGTGTCGTTGGTCCTACCGGCGTCGGTTGTCGGGTCTGCCGACGTCGGTTAGTCTGCCGACGTCGGTGGGGGTAATGACCGGCGTCGGTCGGGGCAATGGGCTTGGACGGGGTTTTAGGCAGGTTCTGGTCGAGTCTAGACAGAGTCTGGTCTGTGGACGGGTCAGTGGACGGGTCTAAGTCTGATGGACGGGTCTGTGGACGGGTCTGAGTCTGATGGACGGGTCTGTGGATGGTCTTAGGCAGAGATACAGGGGAGTCAAATGGATAGAGAGGGACAGAGGAGGACAATCAAAGAGATGGGAATACGGGTCTGTGTGATTTGGTTAACAGTGTGGGGGGGAGAAGAGCTGAATCTAGCTTAAAACATGATAACTAGAAAGCATAAACCAAATAAACAGAGTACTTACCTGTGCCCTGCTGAAGAAGGTGTTGATCTTGTTGTTGATGTTGCCGGATGTGAAACCTGTTGCTGATGAAGATTCCCTATTGTTCACCTATAGAAGATTGCTGTGTTCCTGAGGGAGAGAGGTCAAGTGAAGGACTGATACAAGGGTCTGATACGAAGGATGAAGAGTTGTGATGCCAAAGAGAAAACACAGAGAAGCCAAGAGAAGCCAAGAGGAACCAGAGGAAGAAAGAACGGTGAAGAAAAATGTTAAGAAGGCTGCCGACGCCGGCAATATCGCCGACGTCGGCCGAAGGCTGACCGACGTCGGCAGCTGAAAGGCTGGAGAAAGGCTAAAAATAGCCTTTCATCCGTTTCCCAACGGCCGGGTCAAATGAATGCGAGGATGAAACGGTCGATGGGGGTTAAATGGGCGAGAAGAGAGGTTGGAATGGGAGACTAAGGCATTAAATGGCCATGTGGGGAATGAAGGGGATCCAAGGAGGGTATCCTAGGGTGGCGAGGTGGCAAGGAGAGGGAAAAAGGGGTCTTATTTAATTAAAAATAGGTGTTTATTTCCAATTAATAAGACTTAGGTGGGTTAGGGACCAAGGAGGACTAGGAGGGAGAAAGGACCAAGGGTTTAGACACTTTTTAGGTGTCTACATTTGCCCCTTTTTGTCTTGTTGGTTGTTCTAGACGAACTGCAAGACAAAAACAGGGAGTGGTTGCCCCAGGTGAAAGATGAGGTGTTCCCCCCTCAAAGCGATAGTCGAGAGAAGGGAACCGAAGATCGAGTGTTGATTTGACAGAGAAATGGATAGAAGAGAGTGAGTGAAAACGCTGCCATAGTCGTGATTGCACGTAGTCCACTTCACGAGAGGGTCAGGTCAAATTGTCGCATGTCAAGGGTCAAGGAGTGCCAAAATTGAAGTAACCGGGCCCCAGCATTTAGTCGTCTGCTGATCGGGTCACTCAATCTAAGCTGAAGCTCCAAATGGTCATCGTGTCCCAGGTATCCAGGGCTCAGGAAGTGCTCCCAGAAACACGAAAAAGCCACAAGTAGTAGGGATTAACTGGCTCGCGATCCTATACTTGCGAAGGGTCAAAAATAGTCTGCGAACAATTCTGCTACCCAGCCGTGAGGTAGCACACACACAAAAAACAACCAAGGCAACATTGGCTTGGAAGAAGGTCAAAGAAGATACGCATAGTCTCCAATGGTCATTGGTCAAGAGGATGGATGGACGAAAGGATGCGGCTGAGCTAACCCCAGAAGACCCCATGTCAACTGAGTGCTGCCTACATAGCCCTGGTGATAGGGCCTCAGGCCGATGTAGTTCTCCCTAAAAGGGAGGGAGGGTCAGAGGGATTGATTGGTCTTGGTCAAAAGAAATGATTGGTCTTGGTCAAAGGAAATGATTGGTCTTGGTCAAAGTTGACGGAGTTGGGCGTGATAAGAGTCAAAGAAGAGAAGGTTTGTCCATTAAAGAGACGAACAAACGGGGGTGGTCGAGCTAACCTCAGAGGATGTGTTATCTGAGTGCTGCCTACATAGCCCTGGTCATAGGGCCTCAGACCAATGTAGTTTGGATGAAATAAGATGATTGGTCGATGATGAGATGTGGTCAAGCGTCGAAATGATGAGGCTAAGATGAGGATAAAAGGATGCTACAGATGGTGTATTCTATAGAATTGGTTGAGAGTCTTTCATCCCTAGCAAGTTTCCATAGTCGCGATGGATGTATGCTAAAAATTAATGAAGGTCTATTTATGCCTCAGCAAGTATTGGTTTATGCTTAACATAAATTGGGTCTGGTCGATAGTTTCCATGTGTATTGGTGTCCATAGAAACTATGTGAAATGGACAAGGATGATGCCTGATGTCATGTTGAAAATGTCGAGGCTGGTTTGAAAAATGTTGAAGTTGGTTAGGTTTAAGGATGAGTCGACAAGTGACGTGGCCAAAGCGTGACCAAAGTGTAGAGAAAAGGTGAAAGGCGAATCGCTCTTTCATTGACAAGGACTAAAAAGGAAGCATAGATAGGGGTTGTTAGAACAAAAGCCCCGTTTATGCATTACGTCGTTGACCAATATGGTGTTAGAACGGTAATCGAATCACTTTGACATTAAAGTGAGCTCGAAGTCCCTTGAGCCGGTGATAGGAGGAGGATAGGGTAACCCAGTTTAAGAGCAGGAATAACCTTGCCCCTTTTATAGGAGACCCTGAGACAACTACAAGCCAATGTCCGTGACTCGTTTTTTTTTTTTTTTTTTTTGCCGCAGACTGATCGATGCGGGAAGCCTGCATAGAGATGTCATTTGATGTAATGGTCATGTTGCGAAGCTGATCAATGTGGGAAGCTTCTAAAATAGTGCTGTTTGTTGACAGAGTAGTCATAGCCATCCTTCGAGGGAGTGGTCTATATTTTTGCTTAATAATGTTTGAAAAGTTGGCCTAGCTGTCCTTCAAGGGATCAGTCTAGTAATACAGCAATGATAGTACAGCTGTCCTTCGAGGGATCAGTCTGTCTTTTTGATTTGACTTGATTTAGTGACCATGGATATGTTTTGACATCTTGATTTGGATTTTGATAGAAATGAGAGTCACGGACAAGACTGTAGAAGTTCAAGGACGCCCCTTTTATTAGGACAAAGCATCACTGCATCCTAAAAGGGTTGTAGAGGACTTGTTAAGAGGAATAGGGTTGAAAGGGATGAGGATTAAGAGGACGAGGATTGCTCAAGGGACGAGCTCAAGTTACGTGTCAAGCAGACGAGTACTCGACTAACAGAAGAATGGTCGAAGACGCAAGACATAAGAAGGGGTTTGAGGTCTAATAAGACCCTGGGCCATGCTTGTATGTTGAGGTCCGAGTCAATTAGGAGCAAACATGCCCCACTTGCCTCTTTCCAGATTGGTCAGGTGTTGATTGATGGATGTGAAGTTGGTTGACATTGTCGTTGGTTGGTTGAAAAAGGTCGAATGTTTGGTCGAGAGGTCTGGTTGATCGATACTTGGTTGAAGTTTGGTTGAGACTGGTCGGGGGTTGGGTCGATGGACACTTGGTCGAGATATAAGATTAAATGAGTGATTGATATGTGGTAGAGACTGGGTTGAGGAGTTGGTCGAGGTTTGGATGAAGGATGAGTTCCCCCAGCGGGTAGGGAGAATGTTTGAAAGATTGGTTAAGGTCGGTTGAGGTTTAGTGGTCAGATGGATGGTATTAATGTCGAATAAGGGGGTCAAAGGCGGCAAAGGGACCACAGTCTGGCGTGGAGATGCCGATTTAGGTGATAAGGTTGGAGAGGCATGAGTCGGGATTGATGTTTTGTTGAAGAGGTGGTCAAGAGGATCCTTGGTGAGAAGGGAGTCCTTTTTTCAGTGCTGACGAATGACAGCTTTAAGAGCGCAACAACGCTCAGTGTCATGTCCCAGAGTGTGATGATAGTGACAAAACGTAGAGTTGTCGAACCAAGATGGTCTTGATCCAAGAGGTGATGAGTGAGGTGGTGTTGAAGGTTTATTGATGATGTGGTTGAAAAGGGAGGTGTCATTCTCCAAACATTGGCGAATGGCGACCTTGAGGGCATGACAATGCTCCGTGTCGTGTCCAGGTGTGCGATGATACGCACAAATGCAAGTGTGGTCGAACCAAGGTGGTTTAGGTCTGAGAGATTGATATTGTCTAAGAGGCGGGAGATCGAGGCGAGAGGACTGCAACAACTGCCGTAAGAGCAAGGCATATGAACCTGCTAATGGGTCAGGATGTCTTATTGTAGTGGGAGTTGGTGACGTTGGTTTGGGAGGTGAAAGAGGTATAGGCCGAGGGCTTGGATGAGATGTATGTCTGATGGGATGAGAGAGTAATGGAGGCAAATTGCCTCTGTGAAGGATGGGAGTGGGAAGCACTCCTATTAAAGTGGACGGATGCGGGCCCAAGATTGAAGGTAATGACGAAGGTGGGGGAGGAGTTCTCCGATGTGGTCTAGTGGTCTTCGTTGGTTTGGGTCGAGGGCCACCGTTGTGCGAAGCGAGGTTAGATATGGGTTTGGGTTTGGATGTGGACGAAGATGAGTGAGATATAGCAATTTTAGGCAAAGGGCAGGAGGAAACCGTGACTGGGTCTTCCTCGGTTGAAATGGGTAGAGAGACTGGTTCTTCTCTTGGTGGAGAAGAAATAAGAGAGGGCGGCTCCTCAAGTGGGCAGAGGGCATGGATGATCATGCCTTCTACTTGTAGTTGAGGAGTAGGCAAGGTGGGGTCTTCGGATGGAGGTGGGCTTAATGATGTTGATGTGGTCAAAGTGTCCTCCAATGCAAGAGAGGTAGATGGAGGACTAGTAAGAGAAGAAGGTTCCTCATCCTTTAATGGAAGAGGTTGGTCAAGGACAAGAGGCAAGATAGTGCTAACCGTGTGAATTTCATGGTCTTGAGGGTCATTGGTCGAAGTCTGGATGTTGTTTTGAGTAGGCGGATGATTGGGGAAAGGTTGTTTGAAGATGTCGATATGTTGGTTAGGAGGGGCGTTCGGGTTATCTAAAATAAGATCCCCCTTGTCGATCATGTCTTGGACGATGTTTTTGAAGGTTCGGCAGTTGTCGATGTCATGGCCTTGGACGCGATGAAAGGGATAGAAGTTGGCCTCCCTATACCATGTAGGGATGGCTTTTGAAGGGTCGAATTGAGGTGGTCGGATTGGAGGGAGATTGAGGACCCCCTGCTTGAGAAGTTTTTCCAAAATGGAAGCGTATGATTCTCCAAGTGGAGTGTAAGAACGCTGAATGTACCGTTGTTGGAATAGTTTGGTGATGCTTGGAGATGTTGAAGGTTGAGAGTAATTAGTTGACATCGATGATGGTGATCTAACGACCACAGTGTTGGCCACTCCTTTAGATTCGGAATTGGCAGAAGAAGAAGGTCTGGAAGAAGAATGGCCATTGGTTTTTGCGTTGGTATGACGCAATTTGACCTTATCTTCTTCAAGGGCACGGAGTTCAAGCTTTCGAGCCATGATGAAAGCTTCGTCAAAAGTACGGAATGTCTGAATCCGCAAGGTAGAAGAGATGTGTCTGGCACATGCTCGAGAGAAGAGCTCGATGAGCTCAGGTTGAGGCAAAGAGAAGGAGAGCTGGTTGATCAGACCCCTCCAATGAGCGACAAAATTGACAATTGATTCGTCATCAAATTGCCTGATGGAGTAAAGGTCTGTGATTGAGACTTGTTTGGTGATGTTGATTGAGAAATGGTCAAGAAATAATTGGGCGAGTTGGATGAATGAAAAGATAGAGTGTCTGGCAAGAGAACTATACCAGTCAAGGGCAGGGCCAGAAAGGGACATAGGGAACGTGCGTAAAAGTAACGCATCGTCGTGGGAAATAAGATAACAGGCATGTCTAAATGCCCGTAGATGTTGTTGTGGGTCTTCTTTGTTTTGAAAGCGAGAAAACTTCAGAAGCTCCCACTGGCTAGGATATGGTCTAATTGGGACAGAAGGATGAATGGGCTCGTTGCAGATCTGCTCGTATGAAAGAGTGTTGTGCGAGCCGGAAATAGAGGTCTCAAGACTGGTCATCTTGTCCATCAGCATCTTGATGATGTCTGCCGACGGATTGACGGGTTGCGCACCCCCTAAGTTGTAGGGCGCTTGGAAGAGGTTAGAGGAGGCGTGCGACATAGTCGATTGTACAATATACGGATGACTAATCGCAGGGGCAGAGGTGAAGGCTAGAGGTGGCTGGTTAGAAGACATAGCTGGGCCCGTTGTTGCCACGAGAGGTTGGACTGTGGTAACGGGGGCCAAGGGATAAGAAGCCACCCTGGTGTTGATAGGGGCCAGGGTAGGCGGAATAGAGACAACAAGGTTTTGAAATGGAGTGGATAGAGGTTGAGCGGGTTGAGGTTGACAAGGGGCCGGAACCCCGGTGGAAGTGGGCCCAATGATAGAGGGAGAGGCCACACCTGGAGGATTGGTTAAAGTCTGGTCAGTGGTCAAAGCGATGGCTTGAGTGTCTGAAGGTTGAACTATGGATGTTGTCGATACAGCCGTAGTTGCGACAAGGGAGGTCGGCATTTCGTAGATCGGATTGCCCAAGGAGTCTCACGTTCGGCTATGCGCGAGATAGTGTTGCAAAGCCTTGACATTGAGGTCCAAGAATCGCTCGAAGTCTTGGTCTCCTTCTTGGACAATGGGAGTCTGCGGCGGGGTTGGACGGGCAGGAGTTCTTTCGGTCTCCGAGTTGAACTCCATTGTAGGCTTGGTCACGGATGGGGTGGACGGAAGTGGTTGACAGCTGGCGTGGTCGACAAGAGCCTTGGCTTGGCTATGAGTCAAAACCATGCAAGGCAAAGAAGGTTCAGGTCTCAGGAACTGTGTTGCTCAGTTTCAGAAGACCAGGATGAAGTCTTTGACAGAGAAGGGACAGGTTTCAGGTTGCTAGTTTTTGGAAAAAAAGGACAGTGACAGAGACCGATGTCGGTTGAAAAACTGATGTCGGTAAAAATAAGGCCGACGTCGGTCAGATAACCGATGCCGGTAACAGATGAAGCCGACGTCGGTAGCCGGACCGATGTCGGTGACAGGGGAAGCTGACGTCGGTGGCAGAACCGATGTCGGTGACTGTGTTTTCTAGAGAACCAAAAGATTCTTGGAAAAACAAAGAAGAAAGCGTCCTCACACACTCAAACAAACAGATGAGAAGAGGAAAACAGAGAAAGATAGACAAGCCTAAGCGATAAATCCTAGGAATTAACCTTAGAAACTTGTGGCTTATGCCTTAGATGAATGTTTGGGGAGATTGGCTGAAAAATGGGTCCTAGAAGAAGGCAGTCTAAAGATGGTTTCAGGTGTTGTTTTAGGTGCTCAAAGATCTGTGTTAGGGTCTGGTACGTGGCCTGGTGCTAAGGAGCAAGCTCCCCTCACTTCATGATTCCAGTGGTTAGCTGGTCTCGCTTAGCCAAGATATACCTCGCCTAGAGTTTAGACTCTGCCAGAGAACGGAGTGGGCTTCCCCCTTGGTGATGAAATCCAAGTGGGGTCACCGAGACGGGTAAGGTATCCGCTGGGTGATGAAATCCCAGTCGGGCCTTGTCTCAAGTAAGTTTTATGTTCGTTTTAGTGCATGTGATTCGGTAGTGTAACATCAAGTGTCTACGGTTTATTCAATATGCGGATTAAGTTACTAGATGTGGACTAATGCAAGCACAAGCAGAAATGAAAGTGCAATATGTTTTAATGCCCAAGTCGAAATGTGATATTGTTATGAAGACAAGATTGAGAAAGGGTTGAGAGTATGATGTTTAGACTAGTCTAGAATGCAAGGAAGAAAGGTTCGTTTTAGTCCCGCTTATAGTGTCATTTGGAATAGAAGAAAGAGACAAGAAGAAAGGAGCCTAAATGCACCTAAATGAATGAAAAGGAAAAGGAACCCAGGAGGAACCTAGCGTCCCACCGGGCGTGCCAGAGATGTTTCTACCTCAAATTCGCTTTTCAGACTTAAAAGAAAGAAACTAAAAGAAAGTAATGGACAAGGCTTGGGAAGTACCTGGACTAAAGATTGCGCACCGTAAATCCAGACGCTTGTGGGCACTCCTCTTTGGCTGTGGAGGAATGACACCTGCAAAGAAAAAGAACTTGGACAAAGAGGTGTTAGATAGATAGATGGTGGGTTGCCAGGCAAAAGCCTGTTCCCAGAAGTATGAGAACTTCCTTAAGGGAGGTCAACCCACTATTTTGATAAAGATAAATCTGATAAAAAGACAGAATGCTAAAAAGGACTGAAATGATAACAAACTGAAAGAGAAAAGGAAGCGAAAGCTTACCTAGAAGAGGCTGTCGAACTGGTTGCAGTCGTCGGCGTCGGTGGTCCTACCGGCGTCGGTTGTCGGGTCTGCCGACGTCGGTTAGTCTGCCGACGTCGGTGGGGGTAATGACCGGCGTCGATCGGGGCAATGGGCTTGGACGGGGTTTTAGGCAGGTTCTGGTCGAGTCTAGACAGAGTCTGGTCTGTGGACGGGTCAGTGGACGGGTCTGAGTCTGATGGACGGGTCTGAGTCTGATGGACGGGTCTGTGGATGGTCTTAGGCAGAGATACAGGGGAGTCAAATGGACAGAGAGGGACAGAGGAGGACAATCAAAGAGATGGGAATACGGGTCTATGTGATTTGGTTAACAGTGTGGGGGGGAGAAGAGCTGAATCTAGCTTAAAACATGATAACTAGAAAGCATAAACCAAATAAACAGAGTACTTACCTGTGCCCTGCTGAAGAAGGTGTTGATCTTGTTGTTGATGTTGCCGGATGTGAAACCTGTTGCTGATGAAGATTCCCTGTTGTTCACCTGCAGAAGATTGCTGTGTTCCTGAGGGAGAGAGGTCAAGTGAAGGACTGATACAAGGGTCTGATACGAAGGATGAAGAGTTGGGATGCCAAAGAGAAAACGCAGAGAAGCCAAGAGAAGCCAAGAGGAACCAGAGGAAGAAAGAACGGTGAAGAAAAACGTTAAGAAGGCTGCCGACGCCGGCAATATCGCCGACGTCGGCCGAAGGCTGATCGACGTCGGTGGCTGAAAGGCTGGAGAAAGGCTAAAAATAGCCTTTCATCCGTTTCCCAACGGCCGGGTCAAATGAATGCGAGGATGAAACGGTCGACGGGGGTTAAATGGGCGAGAAGAGAGGTTGGAATGGGAGACTAAGGCATTAAATGGCCATGTGGGGAATGAAGGGGATCCAAGGAGGGTATCCTAGGGTGGCGAGGTGGCAAGGAGAGGGAAAAAGGGGTCTTATTTAATTAAAAATAGGTGTTTATTTCCAATTAATAAGACTTAGGTGGGTTAGGGACCAAGGAGGACTAGGAGGGAGAAAGGACCAAGGGGTTAGACACTTTTTAGGTGTCTACATACATAATGCTCATAACATGAACTCAAAAAATGATGAGAGTGTACAACTAAGGCCAACAAGTATGGGGAAACTAAATGAAAAGTGGTTAATCATGAAATATTTAGGATTCCTAGAATTTTTAAGGTAGAGAAGTGGTTAAAAAATAAAGGAAGGTACAATTGAGCTAACCTGAGATACCCCATATATCCAAGTGCTTCTTACATAGTCTATGCGAACCTCAGGCCAATGTAGTTCTCCCATAGAAATGGGAGGGAAAATACCAAGATGGTATAAAAATTAACTAAATATATAAATGTCCCATCCTATAAAATTTTGATGGCTTTATATCTCACATGGAAATTCTAATCCAATTTTCCTGATTTTATGATTTTTAAGATCTTTTACCAATGTTTAAGGGTTTTAAAACTATTTAGAATGTTTTTAAAATTTTATAGGAATATCAAATCAATTAATAAGTATGAGATATAGAATGGTCCAACTCATAAAATGATGAGTGTGGATTAAACATGCTCATAAAATGATGAGAGAATTCAAACTTAAATTATTTGCAAAATGGTGAGCGCATGGGAAAAGGGTTACTGATCTGACCTCAATGCAAATTAAACACTACCTACATAGTCCCACAGGACCTCAAGTCACTATAGTTTCACCTTATAATGGAATGATTTTATTGTAGAAGTAAGTTTGTGAATTAGGCAAATGACAAGGTAAAGCATAGTGATGCAACAATGTGGATAAAAATAGAGTTGTTCCTAATTTTCCCAAAGGTGGTTATAATGAGGAAACAATGGCATGGGTCAGTGAGACTAATTATCTCAAAGTTAGTTATAATCAGTAGCACATATAATGAGATAAAATGTGATAAAAATGAAGAATGCAATTGACAAACCACTATCATACTGCCCCAAGATACTACCTCTTGTTGAAATATTGAATCAACTACTAAAACTTCATCTAAATCCCTTTTATGAAAGTGCCCTAAGAATTAATGGATTAGAACCAAGGTCAGAAAGGGTGGTTAATGGAGGTTTAACAAATTTTACCAATAGGGAAGGTATGGGAGGAATGATATAAATTATGGTACAAGGAAGGTGACATTATGTTACAAAGTAAATGATCCTTATAGACAATACCTCAAGTCTCTCAAGCGAAATAATACTTGAGGTGTATTATATAAATGGACTCATCAAGTTCATCTCCTTTTGGTGTAGTTAACCTATAAGCTCTAGATCCATAATTAACAATAATGACATAAGGGCCTATCCAATTAGGTGTGAACTTTCCTTTTTTATTTTTCTCTTTTGTATTATTCTTTTAGTTTTCTTTGACAATAAGATCACCAAGCTCAAACTCTCTGAGCTTGACATGCTAGTTATATTGACCATGTAACCAATTCTGATATGTTTGAAAGATATTTATAATGGCCATTAATTTTTCATCTATTAACTATCATGGATAAAATTTTCACCCTTTGGAAGGTAGTTCAATCCTTCTAAATTTAATGTAATATGTAAACACCTCAAGGTTGTGGGTACCCTATTAGAGAGGTGAATATCTAGGTTAAAGGGATAGTTCCCCTTAATGAATCACTTAGGCTCAAACACTACTCTAAAAATTTATAGGAAAAGGGATATAAAACTACTCTAATGGAGGTGATGCACCAAATATGAACTGATCACTACCAACCAATTATAATTGGATTTCAAATAAGAGACTAACTTGCATATGACACTAATGTAAATCTGCCTCTTTACATCAATGTTTCTCATGGAGGTTTGTGAAGAAATCTCAATCTAAGAGGACTAGTCAAGAGGTCATGTCATGACACTAGTGAAAAAATAACTCACTAAACCCATACACACTTCATTTGAATAGTTTAAGAGACATTGGAAAATACTTTCAAACTGAATATGAATGCAAAATAAGGACAACATGCCAATGAAGTAAATCTATCACTTAGCAAGATCAACTAGTCAAACATGCACATTGAAACCAATCCATGTATAAGGTAAAACTAAGTTGTTCTTCATTCATCAAAGGATATAAATGGTCAGGGCTTCACCATACCTAGGTAGATGATACCAACTTAGCTAATTAAGGCTTAATATATAGAGAAAGTGAGAGAAGAAGGAGAGAAGGGCATAGTAGAGAGAGAGAGAGAGAGAGAGAGAGAGAGAGAGAGAGAGAGAGAGAGAGAGAGAGAGAGAGAGAGAGAGAGAGAGAGAGAGAGAGAGAGAGAGAGAGAGAGAGAGAGAGAGAGAGAGAGAGAAAGAGAGATTTGAAAAGTGTCCCATGAGTTAAAACCAAGAGATGTGTTATGAAATTATCTTAATAGGTCCTAAATACCATGTGTATCTCCTTTGAAGATGCTCCCTTGCTCCAAGTGATGTGGAAGTTTCAAACTTTGCTTGACACTTTGACTAGCTCTCCAAAATTGCTCCTTCTTTATATTTTTGAATGAAAAGTGGCCTTATTGATGGTAATATCATGTTGAGTTAAACCTTTTCTCTGATATTGACACCTTTTAACTTATCTCTTTAGATTCTCTTTGACATATCACTTCAATCTCTTGTTAGGTGTCTAGAAGTCTCTTCATCTCCTTAGGCCAATTTTTCATACAAGTGTTAAAACTTGAATTCATATTGTTAAATAATCCTCTCTCCATGTATGACCTATTCACATCATACCAAACCTATAAAAAATCATTTGGAGATCTCAAACCAACCTTAAGAACTCATTCTACACCAAAAGCTCTATTTTAGCTTCATTCTTTATAACCCTAAAATTATGCAAACCTCCTTGTGTAGAGAGTTATACAGATGGTACTAAGAATATAAAGGCATATTTTAGGACTAAATATGGACTTATAGCTTCATGTATAGGACCTGAGTGAAAGTGTCATTTTTATACCTTTCTCTCTCCTAACTAGGTTTCAATTGGGCCTCCCTACCTAGAGACTAAAATTTGACTCTATAGGATTCCCACATGTATGAAACCTGAAATAAACATGTGATTCAGTTAGATAACCTATTTAATATCATCCACATAAATTTTCAAGTTCTTAAACCTTTTAAAAACCTCCCAAGTAGCTTAAAATAAACTTATTTAACCCATTCCATAGTTCCATACCTAAAAGTATAAAACAATGGCATGGGGAGGTTATCAAGGGAGTATTATAAATGATTTAGGTCATTTCATATGTCACTCAACTATTTTGAGACATAGAAATCCTCTTCTCTCTCATCAGGTCAGAACTGGTTTCTTTTGCACCCTGAAGGTGTCTTTGGGTCTTAACAATGGTTCATATAGTAAAGTCTACCAAATCAATAACCAATTCCCAAATATTGAATTTTATGAACTTATATAACACCTAAAAATTTCTTCTACCACCATGCATCTTGTCATGTGAGATATGAGCAAGTTTTAGGAGACCCTTGACTAAGTAGATTGCATACTGTGATGTCTAGAACAGTTGAGGCTTATACGTGCATATTTTGAGTTTAGTTATGCTTATACACACTTTATAAAGGTAAATTACAGCATAATTTACTTTTACCCATGGTTATATAACCCTTTATATCTCCATTAAGTCTTATGCACTCTCTGTAGTCCATGCCTAGGGTTCTCAAGCTTACTAGCTCAAATTACCCTAGCTAACTATGTTTTCCCCATTTCTTCTACTGTCAAGGATATAATAATTAATTGGATGATTTTTTATACTTATAATCACTCATTAGGGTATCAAAACCTCTCAATTCAACTCTAAACTACCACTTTAATTATGGCTTCCCATATAGGTTTGCTTATGCTTGATTTTAAGCTTCTTTGGGCCAAATAGGGGTTCCAAGTTTGTTTCACTTTTTGTTGAGTATGAGGGGTATAATAGAATTATATAATACCATGTATTATATCAAGTGATTCAAATATAAATTTATTCCCTCAAAACAAATAAACTACTTCTCAAGTACTTAGGCAGGCTTACGTAGAAGTCCTCTTGATTGTGTAAGTAGGGGTTTTAAAATAGATATTATGTATAGTTAGTTCTCCATTATTGATAAGTTTTAGGATATTTTAGAATATTAATATCAATTATGAAACCATCTTTATATTATTCACTTCTCCCCATACCTCTTTTCTCCACTCTAAGCAAATAACTTTCATTTAACAATGCAAACATGCCTGTAGATAACTTGTTTGTATAGGCATAGTTTAAGGCTCTATTTTGACTTATTTCTCAAAGTTTTCTCCCTAGATATAATTTTCATAAAATTTTATATTCACTTGAGATATAACTCAAAGCTTCTTATGCACATTCTTCTCTTTTTGAGGGTTAAAACTAGCCTATTTATCTTGCAAATTGTAGGTGTCTATTAGAGAGGTATGAATGAAAATTTTGGGTTTTGGACTCTATTACCACTCATTTAACATCTATATATCTATATTATATTATTGGGATCTTGGGATCCTTTAAATGTTTTACAAAACACTACCCTCATAAGAATACATAATTTAAAACTGCCTTCTCACTAGGTGACTGTAGGTATTGGTTGGAGGTGTTTGAATGCATGAACCCCGGTATTGACTCTCTCAACTATATAATGAAATTTTGAAACCATTAAAATATTATGTAAATTTAATTTCTCACTATCCCAATTTTTTTTATGCCCAGTTCATGACATTTTCAACTTCTTGCCATCTCAAATCTATACATAGTCATGTGTAGACCTGCTAAGATTATGAACTCTATCTTCTTATCCATCACTTGAATCACAAGTGAGTAGTTGTTTACTAGGGTTTTTTAAATATAACTCATTTTCATTGAAGTAATATTTCTTTTTTTCACTTTAATTTTATTTATTTGATTGTTGATTTGGTCTAAAGTGAGGACCTATAGTCTTAGGGTATGTAAGTCTCTATCTGCTTCTTTAGGGCTACAAACACCTCTTCTTGAGTTATTAAATATTTCAAAACTTTGAAATTATTAATTCTTGTTCCAATTATTTTTCACTCTTTAAATGTCTTATAGATCCTATGATCATTTAATCCTCTTCAAATTACCTATTTGGTTTGTATGGACTATATACATAGTCAACTAATATATAAGGTCTGTGTGTTTACAATAAAGTTATAACACAAGGTTCATGTTATTTTGATATTACAATGGAGTTTTTTAAGGGTCAAATAGTTATATAGGGGTTTGGACCACCCTTCACACTTACTAAACATACTCCTAATAAGATTTAGGCTCCATATATGTTCACCTACATACTTGTGGGCCTGTGTATGGCTACAACGCTTATGACTCTCAATAGAGGGTGTATTTGGACTAATATATTAATTTTTACATACTTAAAATGGTAAAATGTTTTCTTATAACCTTATATTATGATATATCACTGATATTTGAGCCAAATTTGACAATCAAACCTATAGAGGACTATTCAAACATTGATAATGTTTCTAAAGATCAAGATATTTGAAAAGTATAGAAAAGAATCACATATTAGACAAATAAAAAATTAAATATATGAATCTAAGGGATATTCATGGATGATGAATTATTTTTAACCTCTGAAGATGATGAATATCTCAAATAAACTAAAACTTGTAGCCATATAGACTGAAATACGTTGTACATTGGGACACTTTTCATCCTATTTAAGACACTTAATGAAGATGAGTTAGATAATGAAAAAACCAATAAAATTATATATTTGAGATTTGAGGACAAACCTAAAAACCATTCTTCTACATCAAATTATGAAGTGGAGAAATAAATGCAAAATCAAAACCTACTTGGATGGATAAGTCATAGTGATTTGTTGTCACTCTTAGTGATTGTTCATAAAGGAGGGGACATAAATATAAAAAAAATACAATAATTTAAATATTACTAGGACCCATAACAATGGACAAATTTTTAGATCCTAACTCTTTCTCTCCTAGCCGTACCATCCACTTCAATGTTGCCTTTCTGAGCTTGTAAAGTCAGTGATGGAAGAAAGAGAATGTATGAAGTATTTTTTCAATCTAAAATTTTGTCAAAAACATAAAATTTATATAAGGATGCCCAAGGGACACTCTAAAACTATTTTAAATTTAAATGTGATCTTTCAAGATAGTATAAGTGACCAAAAATGCTTGTAAAGTATCATTTTGCTTAGTTTAGGCATTGAACTACAAATGTTTTTAGTATCTAACCATACATAAACATTATATAACCAATTTATAACATTATTTATGTTAGGATTATTATTTAAACATTTTTATTTTAATATGGAATATGCAATTATTTCAAATAGGCTAAAAGGTGGCCCAAATGTCATTTTGTACATAAGAACCAAACAAAAGGTTAATGCATTATATTATGACCTTAATGATACATTAATAACCTTTTTAAAATAGCATAAACCATATCAAACCTTTGAACATGTTTTAAAACATCAAGACCTTGTAATTGACCCCTAGGACTAGACAAGTGTACATAAGACCAAAACTTTGGACAATGCTAGACAAGGACAAATATGACTATATGAAATTCTTTAGGACCATTTAATACCATGACAAAACCATATACAAGGTTTTGACAACCCTATGAAGTTTTATTTTATAGGGGTTGTCCCATTTTGACTTGAGGTTAAAATTTGGTCAACAAATTGGTAATTCATAGGGGTAGCATGCCTGCTATGCTAATTGGATCAGTAGCCTTGTCCTTCCATTAGGTAATGGAGTCATTTACACCTAGTTTCAAACCTGACCACACCTTGATTATGAAAAAACAAAATAATTTAACACATAAACCACATAAAACAAAGATAACACACATAAAGCAAAGCAAAAAAACCATACATGTGTTAGCTAAGCACTTAGGGAACACAACAAACAAGAAAACAAACTAATATATACAACTGACCTGAACTTCTCTTCTTCCTTCTGGATCAAAGGGGAAGCTTATGATATCTCTTAATCCATGAGATGAATAATATCATGAATTAAGTTGCCTCTTAAACCTTACTCTTATTGACTTCATCTTTTCCTTGATTACCAATCCTCTTGGTATGTTCTCAAGTGAACCAACAACTATAAATAAGTCACCTATGAAGATGAATTCCTCTTATACTTCAAGATATCTATCATGATGCTCCTTAGCTGCAAATTCATCTAATGATGATTCATCTAAGAATGCTTATTTGACCTCCATGGCATCTTGAATGACATCAAACTTCTTACCAGTTGCTACAAGATCATCAAGCTCTTCAAGGTGGTTTACATACTCACTCCAAACTACATCATTATCTTCAATGGGCATATTTTATTCTATCTCCTTATGAGCATGATATTCAATAATCAATATACCTTTTCAAAGGCATTAAATATTTTGAATGATTTCAATATAATGCGACCAATTATCTTTGTCGTCTTCTCCTTGATCAACATGAACAAGATCAATTAGAAGAGTACCTTCCTCTTTCTCCTCAAGAAACATAGGGCTGTCAAGAATTCCAAGTCCTTTTATGTAGTCATATTGTGGTTACAAGGAAACTTCTTCAAGTTTAACATTTTCCTCATTTATAACCATGCCAAGATCATTCAAGACTTCAATTTGCTTGCTTAGAGAGATTTCAACCTCAATACTAGCTGTAACCTCAACAAAGTTAGATGGAAATGGATCTTAATCTTGAGACACACCATCAATACTATCTCTAAGAACATCATCCTTGAAAACTAAAATGACTTTTTCTTCTCCAGGTGGGGTACCAATGACGATATCCTCATTAAATGCATTTGAAACATCTTCATCATACTTCTTTTGATATTCAATTTCACCTGCAACTTCCTCTTCATTTACTTCCCATAATATAGGTTCTTCTTAAAGAAGGGAGATGTTGAGAGGGTGATGAATGGGCTTGGAGATTGAGGGAACACTCTTGAAATTTGGGGTTTTGTGAATGGGAGATTCTTTAAGGAATTATTAAAGGGAAATCACGTTGAACTGGGTTATAAACATTTCTTTTTCTTCAATAAGCCTTTTTGAGGCTCTTCAATAGTTGAAACCTTATCCAGGGAATAATTTAGTGGCAAATTTTCATATTTTGGTAAATTTGAGGTTTTTCCAGTGTAATTTTTGGCGATTTTTGAGCCCTTCCATGGTTTCCTAGTCGCCAAGCTTTGTTGGGTTTACCTGGTTGCCTAGCATTGTAATCGCCAAGGCAAATGTTACGTTTGAGTTTTTCCCTAGCGGTATTCGCCTTTCACGCAGCCGACCAGGTAAAACTTATTGTGGAATGTTCGCTGGGTTTCAAGTTTCCATTTCACGCAGTATGGGAGAATTCTCCATCCCAGTTTCATTTTACTATGGAGGAGTCGGCTCGTTTAACCTTTTTTTTTTCTGAACCCAACAGTATATATATAAAATAAAAATTGAAGTATAAGTGTACATTTAGTTTCTTATACTTTAAGTTGTATTTTATTTATATACTTTCAGGATGTTTGAGAGGGGTTTCAGACCGCTAGGAGCTATAATGCAAATTCTAGGTTTTGAAGGATCCTATCATATTTCAGAGTTAGTCAGATTCCATGGTTTCAGGGTTTCAAACTTAGCCATATTTCAGGGTTTCAAGATTTCAAGGAGACATCATAAGAGGTATGAACACTGCATGAAGGGATGTATGCGTGATAGAATAGTATGAAAATATCTCTCGCAAAGTGCCACAAGCTGATCCCACCTCATTCCCAGGTGCACTCTGTGAGATTCAATGCACCAATGAGCCCTTGTGAGAGAAAGTGTCAGTAAATGATAAAGTTGAAAAATAATGGGAGTGGCATTCATGATTTTGTGGGCAAAGTACTAGTTTATTGAACTAGTCACAAACAATGATGAACCACCAACAGAATGCAAGTGTACGATTTGTACCTGGAAAACTAAAAGAGAGAAAAAGTTGTAGTTAAAGCTCAACACTATAGAAAAACATATTGGTAAGGTTTATGAAAAACAATGAAATGATTCGCCCAAAAAATTAAAATTTTACTATGATTATTATTTTCTGTTCGCTAATGTATAATTTTTTTGTGGTTTTAAAATAACACAATTCGCCCAAATTTTACACATTGTTTGAGAGACTATGAATGATTCGCCAATGGAGATTATTATTTTTTCTTTGTAAACTATTTTTTTTGCCACAAAAAATAAATTTTTTTGTCAGGTGTTTTACACCTTTTGCCAATTTTTTACACCTTTTCTAAAGGAGGGGTTTCTTAAAGTATACCCTGACCTTATCCCTAACCTTCTCAACTTAGGCTTATTTTTTATGTTTAAAATATTATTAAATAAACCTCTAAGATGGAGAAGCTTGAGACTATTGAGGAAGGGGGAATGGGGTTGGAGTAGGCCCAAAATTTTCCTCTTTGGCATCAATTTCTTGGTCTTAACTTTCTTCCTCTTACTTTCTCCAAGACTTTAGTACTTGGTTCCAAGTTGGAATTTTGAAGCTAGTAGGCTCTTTTGAGGATTGGATTGGCTCCCTTGGAGGCTCCTCTTGAGGATATTTAATGGTTTCATGAGGATAAAGATCATAATAAAACTGATATGGAATATAATAGGACTCTTGAGGAAGGGAGGGAGATACTTGCATAGGTTCATATTATTCCATAATATTTGGCATGGTATAATTAGGAATCATAGTCCAAGAAGGCCTCCAAAATGACAAGATCTTGCTTTCTGAAGGAAGGATAGTTTTATCTTGAGGAAGAATTTAATCAAAGGAGGTGGACTAATAATAGGAGATGATGGTTGATATTTCTTGGATTGGGTCTCTTGACTCTCCCACCTCTTTAACCTATCTATCCACCATTGGATAAAAGTTCTCATTTCATATAAATCATCATTGGTCACATATTGGGTTTCTTATCCAACTAAAATCTAGTTATCCATCAACATTTGAAATGAATTCCTCATAGTCTCTATGAGATGAAAAGGGATCACATCAAGTTCTCTATCCCATTTTCTCGTCACCTCTTCTAATTTTAGCAGGTTTGGATTGAGTGCCAATAAGGATATGATAAGGGAAACATAATTTTTAGATGTAATTAAAGTAAGAAGGGAGGATTATGACTGTTGCAATCCTTGGTAAGGATAGTAAGGTATATAGTTGGAATCATATGAGGAGAATGTAGGATAACCATGGGACTAATTTGATTCATAACAAGGTTGATAGGATTCAAAGTGAGATTTATATGGATCATAGGGCTAGTAAGAGTTATGTTGAGGCTGATAAGAAGGTATAAAATAGAAAGTTATCTTCATACCCATCCATCCCAACTTCATGAGTTAAAGGAAAACACAAGATATTATCAAATACTTTTCAAAATAAGTATTTGGGTTACTAAAACCAATTGATCATGTACATAGTCACCATTGATTTTTTTTAAATGCCTCCAAAGGCTGATAGGTAGAATAACAACACCAAATATTATTCCACAAATTTGGACCTTGAATCCCATCGAGCATGACAAAATTATTATGGATCAAATTTTCACCCTTTGGAAGGTAGTTAAATCCTTCCAAATTTTATGTAACATGGAAACACCTCAAGGTTGTGGGTACCTTATTAGAGAGGTGAATCTCTAGGTTAAAGGGCTAGTTACCCTTGATGAATCACTTAGGATCAAACACTACTCTAAAAATTACTAGGAAAAGGGAGATAAATCTACTCTAATGGAGGTGATACACCAAATATGAACTAATCACTACAAACCAATTGTAATTGCACTTAAAACAAGAGACTAACTTGCACATCACACTAATCCAAATATGCCTCTCTACATCAATGTTTCTCATGAAGGTTTGTGAAGCAAGATTGAGATAGGAGGACTAGTCAAGAGGTAATGACATGAAAATAGTGAAAAGACAACTCAATAAACCTATACACACTTCATTTGAATACTTCAAGAGATCTACAAAAAAGACTTACAAACCATATATGAATGATAAATAAGGACAACATGCTAAGGAAGTAAATCTATCACTTAGCAAGATAAAATAGTCAAACATGTACATTAAAACTAGTTTATGGAGAAGGTAAAACCAAGATATTATTAATTTATCAAAGGATATAAATGGGTAGGGATTTACCATACCTAGGTCGATGATACCAACTTAACCAATTAAGGCTCAATATATAAAGAAAGTGAGAGAAGGAGAGAAGGGTGTAGGAGAGAGAGAGAGAGTTGACAATTGTCTCATGAGTTAAAAATAAGAGAGGGGTTATGAAAATATCCAAATAGGTCCTAAATACCATGTGTAGATCCTCTAAAGATGTTCCCTTGCTCAAAGTGGCTTGGAAGTTTCAAACTTTGCTTGATACCTTAACTAGCTCTCTAAAAATACCCATTTTTGGGCTTGTTGAATGAAAAGTGGACTTCTTGATGGTCAGATCATGTTGAGTTATACCTTTTAACTACTCTTAAAACATTTCAACTTATCTCTTTAGATTATCTTTGACACATCACTTCATTCTATTGCTAGGTGTTTAGAAGTCTCTTCATCTCCTTAAGCCAATATTGCATATAAGTGTCAAAACTTGAATTAATTCTCCAAATAATAATATCTCTATGGATATCCTATTAAAATCATACCATACCTATAATAACTCATTTGGAGGTTTCAAACCAACCCCAATAACTCATTTTCCACCAAAAGCTCTATTTTGGCTTCATTCCTTATAGCCCTATAATCATACAAACCTCCTCAACACGTTGTATAAATGGTAATGATAATATAAATGAATATTTTAGTACTTTGTATGTGATTACAACTTTATGTCAAATTTCATGTCTAGGCTTTGAGTAGAAGTGCCATTTCTTTGCATTTCTCTCTCCTAACTAGGTCTCAATTAGGCCTCCCTATCTAGAGACTAAATGTTGACTCTGTAGGATTCCCAAACATGTTAAACCCCAAATAAACATATTATTTAGTTATATGAACTCCCAAATATCATCCATGTCAAATTTTTAAGTTTTAACACCTTGTATGGGCCTCCTAAGTAACTTAAAATAGCCTTACTTAGCATATTCTATATAGTTCCATACCTAAAAGTACAAAGAAATAGCATGGGTAGGTTCTAAGGGGAGTCTTAAACATGATTTAGGTCATTTAATATGTCAAAAAACTCATTTTGAGGCATAGAAATAATCTAATCTCTCTTCAGGTCAGAATTGGTCTCTTTGGTAGCCTGAAGGTGCCTTGGGTCTTAACAATGGTTCATACGGTATGATCCACCAACACAAAAACCAATTCCAAAATATGGAAGTTTATGAACCTATATAACACCTCAAAAATTATAATATCACCATGAATCTTTTCATGTGAGATATGAGCAAGTTTTAAGATACCCTCGACTAAGTAGATT
This sequence comes from Torreya grandis, assembly GCA_037957365.1. Classification (NCBI taxonomy): domain Eukaryota; kingdom Viridiplantae; phylum Streptophyta; class Pinopsida; order Cupressales; family Taxaceae; genus Torreya; species Torreya grandis. Next base: position 371,348 of record JARHVA010002256.1, on the reverse strand, counting down.
GGATTCTATGATGTCTATAAGGGTTGAGGCCTGTAAGTGCATATTCTGAGATTGGTTATGCCTCTTAAAACTTTATAAAGGAAAATGACAACCTCATTGATGTGTCCCCATGGTTATATAACCATTTATATCTCCATTAGGTCTCCTTCACTCTCTTTAGTCCATGCCTAGGGTTCTCAAGCCTACTAGCTCAAATTATCCTAGCTAACTATGTTTTCTCCATTTATTCCACTATCAAGGATCTAATAATTCATGGTATGCTTGTCCATACTACACATTATCTCCTCATGGTCTTTGAACCTCTCAATTCAAATCCCACCTACCACTTTTCTTATGGCTGCCCATATAGGTTTGCCTATGCTTAATTTTAATCTTCTCTAGCTTGAACAAGGGTTTCCAAGTTTGTTTCACTTGTTGTTTGAATTTGAGGGGTATGATGGAATTACATTATCACCATAGATTATATCAAGTTCTTCACACATACCTTTAAACCCTAAAAAAAATAAACTACTTATCAAATACTTAGGTAGGATTATGTAGAAATCCTCTTGACTATGTAGGCAGAGGTTTTAGAATGGATCTTATGTATAATTAGTTTTACATTATTGATAAGTCTTGTAGACACCAAAATCCGGCCACCAATAACCTCCATCTAGGCTTTTGACCAATTTCCACCTAAAATGCACAATTTGTCCTAAAAACACTAAAACATGCTAAATGATGTGAAATTGACTTATTCAAGTGCCAATTTTGGCCAAGGTATCAGTAAATAGGGTAATTCAATTTATGGACTAGCTAATTTTGATCAGATTATTTTGAGTCAAAATGCCAAATTCGCACCTAGGTGCTCTAGATTTCTCTTTCCTATCAAATCTCTTGCACGAGACATGTGCCTTTGTTATTTGCTATTATTAATATCCTAAATGGGAATACAGATCCAATGCATCTGACATTACCTTCCAATTTTAATTCAATCAAATTTTAGACCAATAATAAGACATTCTGATCAATTTGAGTAATTTATGCACAAAGTGCTTAAACATGCTAAAGAGCTAATTAACCCAAATCAAGGCCTAATTAAGAATTCCATAAAAACTTGTTGAATAATTTGTTTTGGAAATGAATATTGAATATTTTCATCATTAGGTGACCTCATTTCTTGGGAAGACATCCCTAGGCTATAAATTCCACAAATATTAGGATTCATGCTCTCCATGACTCATCAATGCCTTCCATGATGCCCTCCACACCTCTTAATTTCCCCTTTTTCCAATGTCATGATGATGATAATTATAAACTTAATTCCAAAAATTTAATTAATCCTCAACCACACATCTCAATCTCAGGATGGACGGTTCAGGTTGATTCTAGACATTCTAAAAAATCTATAAATAGGAGACCTCACCACATGAATTTTAAGTCTTGATAATGCAAATTTATAATACAAAAATGATTCCAAAAGCCATTTCAATTAGTGTTACCATGCTAAATTGATTCCAATCCAAGCCAAGCCAAAGCCACAAGGTGCCAAGGAGAAGAGGAGAGAGCCAAGCCTCCTTTGATGAAGACTTCATGAACACAAGCTAAACAAGCCACTACCACAAGCATTTTGGAGCATTCCATCAATGTAAAAGTGGATTTATTTTGCATTTCAGTTGTGTGTTTTATTCATGTTTGTTAACTAAGCTCTCTCTAGTGTCTAGGCTTAGAGATGTTATGCTAGTTAGTGTGTTTCTTTTATGTTGTTTTTATTTTGAAACTAACCCCATACTAACCATCCTCTCTTGAGTCAAATTCCTAGATTCACATATGGCATGCCCGGTGGGACTAAACACATCCCAAACATGAAAAATATCATTTTACAGCTTTAAAATCTTCATTTGGATCATTAAAATTCTTGAAAATTGATTTTCTAACTTTGTTTTGCCATAGGTTTACACAATAACCAATGTTGATTAGTAAAACCAACATCGGTTGGATAGCTATCATCAGTTATATTGGTATAATTGATGTCAGTTAGATAACCATCATCAATTATCAAATGTAACCATCATCAGTTTTATAATCGATATCAGTCACAATGTTTTTCTCAAAACATAGACCCAAGAGTTCTTTTTCTAAAGTTCATTATTTCAAATCCAAAAAAGTTTCAAGGCTAAAGGACATTATAACATTTTTGTTGAAGGACCAACCTTGAAATTTATTAAAAAATATTTTTAGATCACCTTTTGCATTCTTAAAAATCAATTAGGAACCTTGTTTTGGTGTTTAACAAAAAATTTAAATGTTTATGGTGAATGTTTTCAAAGTTACAAATAAGACCAAGGGGTCAAATGAACACCACCTCGTTTTACATTTGGGCTTAAAAATTAACTCACATTTACAAGTTTTTGTATTTACTTAGTTGTTTAAGTTCAATCTTTATTTGGAAAAAAGAGGGGTGTTGTGTGTATGCTCTTTCATTTGTCCCCTTTAGGGAACCCTTGGAATAAAAAATTCTATTCCTATTGTAATTAGCCTAGTCCAAAGCTTATAAATAAAGTCATCTAAAGCACTCCCCAAAAAATTTTCAAAGTTTGGGTGACCTTTAAAAATACCCTAAAGTCTTTCTATTTTCATGTTTTCTTTATTTTTATGCAAACTTGGCTTATGAGGGAGACTTCATTACCTCCCGCAAGTTCTTTAGGGAATATTTGACTTGGGGTTTCACCTCTAGACATTGAATTCATTTGGATCCTAATTGGAGTCGCATATGGGACATAGTGGAACTTTGGACATCACACTACACTAAGTGAACAATAAGATGTAGTGGTTGCAAAAGGACTAGACCTTTTTGTAACAATCTAAGTGATACAAACCCAAAATCCATGCTTTTATTTTGCATTGTTTGGCATGAAAGTCGTTGTATAATTGATTCCCCTAGAACATTTAGAAACTTGTTAGATCTTAGACAAATCCCCACTTGCCACAAAAATATTGTTGGTACAAGGTGCACCTCAAGGTCCATGTTGCAGTACTATCATTTGAGAGAAGGGGGTGTAAAAACCCTACTATGTAATACACATTTACTTTTGGATGAACACTTAAAATCCTCTCAAATGATGTATATTGATAGATTCAAACAATACCAAGTAACCTTGTTAGTTTAGCGTTTAAGAATGATTAATCAGTGGAGTCTTCTCCTAGATTATAGTGTTGTTTAAAGTCAAAACTTGGTGTAAACAAATAATTCAAACCAAAACACATGGTCCTTATTTTCCTTTGAATAGAGAGGCATTATGATGCCCATATGAGATCATCAATTTTCCTTTTTCAAAGTTCATCAAGAGTTTGGGAGTCATATCATCCACTTTGGTGCAATTATGCTACCCAATTGAGTCTAGACCTTTACCAAAGTTGTTTAAGTCCTTCAATTATAATATAAATTCAAAATTACACCTTTATAAGTTCATAGGGTTGATTTGTTAAGTGGGTTTGCCATTTTCACTAAACTTGAGGGAACTTAGGTTCAATTTCTAAATTGGGTTGAAGGCCATTTTAGACTCAAGATCGTTATCACCACTTAATAGACTTAAGCCATTTTGTGCTAAACACTTGTACTTTGAGTCTATGCACCACAACATTTTGAGTCAAGAAAAGTAGTGTTATGCTGTCAAAATTATGGGAAACTATCTTTGCCTGAAAGATTTTTTGAAATAAACTTTTTTGTCACACCTTTTAAGTAGTATAAAATCATTATGTTGCCCAAAACATTTTAGATATTGTTTCATATACCCTATTGTATAAATTTCAAAATTTTTCCTACATTTTTAGACCAATTCAAGTGTACTTTTGTGATATTTTATCTAATGTAGTTATACTATTCACTTTTGTCTATCTTATTTATCAAAAGAATCAAGTTTTATATAATTATTGATGGGAAAATAAACTATCTTTGAAGTTTCTTTTATTTCATACCTTATACCTAGTTGATAAAGTTCATATCCAAGAATCAAATGCCTAGTGTTTATTAGAAGTGTTTCAAATCCATTAGATTAAAACTTTCATCTATTTCAAAGTTTAGCTTTTGATGCCATTTGGCCAAGAGTCCTAGTGCATGCCTTGTTTGAGCCTAGATTTTGACGCTACGTTTGGCCAAAAGACCTAGCAACTTTTAGATTTATAGATTAAACTGATTTGAAACACTTCAACCTTAGAGTTTGGAATTTTGACTTTTGGTCCATTTACTTATCTTTGTGTGAAAAATGAGACATTAGATACTTCACGTTAGCTTGTTTCCTCACAAATCTTTGTATAAACCTTTTTATCCTTTAGAAAAATATAGACCACGTTAGAACATCATCTGTTTTAGATTTTTTACTTTTTAGATTTTGTATAACTCTTTGAGATTTTATTTCAAAGCATTGAATATGGATCCCAACATGTATTTTGACACTCATAGTAGACTCATGTACAATCCAAAGATTAGTAATGTGGTGGCGTAGGAATAAATGGTGTAAGACCCCTACATAGATAATATTCTTTATGAGATGGATTCTTATTCCTCTTATAATACTCAATATGGGGCATAAAGCCAAGATCCATTGGCTAACTATTTAGTTAACACACCACCTAATTCTAGATAAGACTAAGAACAAACTGTACAATACCTAGCTATAACACCCATAGTGGATGAGCTAGTTCTTCAACAGTCATATTCTAATAATACAACTTCCATGTATGATCCATTTTTGTTTGAGTGATATTTGTTAGAGAATAAAGATGAGATTTTGGTTAGAGCTATAGAGGTAGGGGCCAAGTTTTTAGCAGATTTCCCCCATGAAAATTTACCAAGTCTAGTAAGAGTGCCCCACAATATCATTTATGATCAACAAGCTTCTTCTAGAAATCCTCTGGCTCTAGTCCAAACAACGTATCAAAACCCTAATATATCTAATCAAGGCCAAAACATCATGGAATATCACTTTAACCAAATGCAAACAACATATCAAACCTACCTGAATCTAGCACATAATTTCAATCAGATGAACATGATGAGAAAACCTCTTATTGACTTAGTTCCTTCGATAAGAGTGTTGATAGAGTTAACTAGACAACAAAATCTAAGTTTTGACCCATTTTTACAAACCACTTTAGTAGATAAATTGATGTATATGCTTGTTATTTAAGAAGTGTCTTTAGCCTCTACACAAAATAGTGAGCCAAATGTAGTGGACAATGTGCAAACAATGTTACATCCTGATCAAAGTGGTACTAACACACAAACAACTAGCCAAAAACATGTGCCTGTATTTAGTCTTATGAGTGGGTCATCATACTAGGGAATATGAGTTTCTACATCCCAACCTCAACTAGTTACTTCCTCAAGTGTACAACCTATAATATTAGGTAATCAAACAATGACCAATGTCACACCTCAATGACAGAATGTGATGAATCCTACTATTCCTCAACAAGTAACGAGTAGTATTCCAAATCAACAGGTACAATCTAGTGTATCAATGCAACAAAGGAAAAATACATTACCACCTTAATCAAGGGTAACTAATGTTCCACCTTTCTAGGTAATGACAAACATACCTCTTCAGTCATAAACTAATATGCCAATCCAAAACCAAGTAATGACTAGTCAACAACATGCAAATATTGGTCAGTGATAGATATCGAATTTGAAACATATTTTCACTTTCACATAGGGATTGATGCAACAAGGAGGTCCCCATGTTTCTCAAGTACCTATTAGATAACCATTGGTTCAAATTATGCCATAAATTTAGAGACAAGGTCTTAGTCCATAGGTTCCCACTCAATAACAAGGTTTGATTAGTCAGTAGCATGTCCCTTTTCAACCACATCATGTATAGTATAGTTATATCCCTCCATCCCAACCAAAAAATCCTCCAAGTCAAACCTTTATCACCAACCTAAACCAAAATATAACATAACCAAATGTACAATTTCAAGTACATCCTAATCCACATATGCATATTCTTGGTCCATTCCCCAACCAAACCAATGTACCCCAATAGGTATTTCCACCACACCGTGGTCAAAGTGTCCTACTTGTAACCTCCAAGACATATACCCAAACTAATATTCTTCCTCAAAACAATGTTCCTTCTAGTTTCCTATCCCAAGAATTTGAACAGATGAAGTATGCAATTGCTACCATTCAAATTGGGAAATAGACTAAAAATTTCAAATTGGATGACGTGTGTTCCTATCCATTCAACATGGAGTATTTTTATATACCATTTCCTCCAAGATACAAACCATTGAAATTTGATAAATATAAAGGGAAATATGACCCTAAGGCCCATTTAAATAAATTCTTTATCACATGTCAACTAGTGGCATATAGTGACATATACCTTTTGTTGTTGTTTCCAAGGAGCTTGGCTGGACAAGCCTTAGAGTGGTTTTTAAAGTTGCCCAAAAATTTAGTAACAGATTTTGATGATCTTTTTGATAAGTTTGTGCAACACTTTTCCTATAATCTCAAGCATGAAATTTCATTAGTGGGCTTAACGTAAGAAAAAAAAAGCTAGTGAGATTTTTTCAAGTTATCTACAGTGATGGAGAGCCCTTGCAAGCCATTTCACCCATAGTTTACTAGATAAATAGGTAATCACTGTGTTTACTAAAAAATTGCATAGTGAGATAGGTTAGCATCTAGAATTACAATGTACACATACTTTAAAAGAGATCATTGATAAAGGTTTGTTGATTGAGTGGGTGCTCATCAATAAAGGAGTCATCAAGCTTAATTCAACTAATCAAAATCAAGGCACCAATCAGGGAAATGGCCAAAATCAACATCCCAATCAAGTGCAAACATTGTAACTGGCATAGGCCAATAAATAAAAAAGATCGAAGCAATTCAACCATAATAAGAATGTTATGGGAAATGGAGTAACTGAATCTCGTTATGTCCAAATGGTGAAAACATCATTTAAACCACCTTTTCATCTTACTCCTACCTAGTAACCTCTCCAACCAATGCCACAAGAATAACAACCAAGACCTACACAACAAATATAGCAACCTTTACCATTGCAAACCCCTCCTCCTAGGAGAACCATGCCTGGACATCGTGTCTTTAGTGACCTAGGAGAACCTATTGAGTCTATATTTTACAAGCTTATTACTACTAATCTGATTAGTTGGCCTATACCAAAGCATTATATGTAAGGCATTCCTTATCATGATTGGTATTGTGAAAATGAAATATGTGACTATCATCGTGTCAATGGGTATAATCTATGAAGATATGTCCAAATCAAACATTTAATTGAGAATATGTTGGAAAATGGGGAGATAACATTGGATAATGGTGATTCTACTTCCAATCAAACTCTTGGGATTTATAAAAATCCCTTTCCCCAATATAAAAATTAGTAGCAAAATAATGATCAACAATAACAATAACAACAAAATCAATAGTATCAAAATCAAAGGCCGAACTGGTAGAATCAACAAAATCAACAACAAAACCCATAATGATAGAATAATAGACAAAACCAAGGTTAGAATGGTAACAACTAACAAACCTACCATGTAGTTTCACATGACTACAATAGGGTTATAGGTCATATTGTAGGGGGTAGCATTAATGCCATCTCCATTAATCCTAGACCAAGCACTAATCATCTTAGACCATTGCTAAACAACAACATTCAACCAAATTACATGGATAATCCTTCTTTGACCTGGGAATGCATACAGGCAAACCAACAAACTAGGAATTCCCCCTTTAGACCTTATATCAATAACCCCTCCTTGTCATGTGACCACATACGAGTGCACTGGCAACTGAGACTTGTCCTATCTGGTCCCAAAGCATTCCAAACATTGGTTAGTAATAATGGTCTAGTATTTAATCCTGGTTGTGCAATCATAAATTAGAGGTCAAAGATTACTATCCTAGGCCCACAACCATCTACCACTTTTCCTGTCATCCAACCAACCATTTAGCCTTAGAATAAACCATTCACTACTGACTAAGACAAAAAGTTTGATAATGTGGAACAATTGTAGAAGACACCAACACAAATTTCTATTTTAGATTTTCTATGAATGTCAATAATCCATAAGAACATCTTGAATGAGTTTTTGACCCAATCGACTATTGCTAGTGACATATCTCTTGATATATTTCAAGCTTTGGTTGGACACCTAACCCCAACCCAACAAGTCACATTCAACCAAAGTGATATGTCTTCACTTGGCCCACTCCATAATAACCCATTGTACATAGAAGTTTATATAAAATGACGTAAAGTGAAATATGTCCTTATAGAAAATGGATTAGGCCTCACCATAGTGTCTCTAAAGCTCATCAGACTTCTTAGATACACAATGGCATATCTCCAATCAGAAATGATAACCATCAAAGCCTATGATATTCAGGAATGAGAATCATAAGGCACCATTAGTTTTCTAGTTATTATTGGGCCTTTGACCCATGATACACTTTACCATGTGCTTGATCTTGATTTATCATAAAATATGCTTCTAGGCAGGCCTTAGTTGTATGAGATTCATGCAGTCCCATTAATACTGCACCAATATATCAAGTTTTCCCACTCATGGATGGAAGTGAATATTCTAGGATATTTACAGCCATATGAACACTGCAAACATCTTATGGCCAAATTTCAAAGCTATAATTATTAGCAAGACATGAATCCAAGTTCCAAGTAGGATAAAGGAAAGGCTATACTTATTGATCCTTCACCATATAATTACATAGATCCTAATACCTTGGATTCCCTTTCCCACATGCCACCTCCTAAAGCTTCTAATCATTTCACCATTTCAGATAATGGACCAAAAGAGTATGTGAGCCATGATACATTTCATATTACCAATCTTCCTTAGAATCTAAAAATGTTTGGGTGACCTAAAGTCACTCCACATATGCACTGGAAACAAAAGAACTAAGATAAGGGACTTGTCACATTTGTACCAGCATTTGGCCTAGAACATGACCCTCTTAAAGGGGATGAAAAATGGTTATATAATGACAACCAAGCTGATTGTTATAAAATTACCAAGTATCCTATTCCTAATAGGATCATGGAACATAAAAATTATGAAGGAAGAGGCCTCAAATCAAATCAATAAGGAACCATCGAGCCAATTTCTATGACTAAGTATGAAAGACCTTATAGACTTGGATTCAAACCACTTGGGGGTGACCCCACATATCTTATTCAAACTCCATCACCAATGACTAGTGATGATGATGCTGATAGTGAAACAGAATCTGATCATAGCCTCACCTTTGACGACCTAGCTAAAACCAACCTATTTGATAACAATGCCATTTTCACCCTTACCCTAGCTATTCATCATAACCCATTTCCATTATATTATCCCCAATTGATAGATTGGGACCAACAGGAATCCAATCTATCGATTGATGAGTTCTAGAATGATGAGGAATTCTATGACTTTTTAGGCCTTAGAGACAATATTCTATTAGAAGATCACAAGTTAGGATTTTCAATTACATTGGATCCTATATCCTATTTTGGAGAATGAGTGAACACCCTTAACTAAAGATAAATAAGTAAAACATTGAGGTCTCAAAGTCAAAACCTCTTTGAGGTGCTTTCTAACTAGGGTAAAAGTAAAAACAAAGGCTAGTCTAGTGGTGAAAACCTATTTCAGGTGCCATTAGATGGGGGTGTTCATTCTTCTTCAAATTTAGACTAGGAGACCACCAACAATGAACTTACTTGTGAATCCAAGTTCAAATTTGAGAAAAAACAAGTATTTGATCAAATTCTTCAAGAATTTTTGACTATTTTTGTCACATTGCCAAATATCCCATTAGGTGACTCAGATTCATCATGCCTAGGAGAAGTTGAAGATCAAGTCCTAATAGAGGACCTTGACATAATCCAATAGTTCAAGTCATTTCCTACTATCCTAGAAGATGGTTTAACCCTTCTAGTCAAAGATATAATAGAGGTAAATATTGGGACTCCATCAGACCTAAAATGGATAAAATTAGGCACATCCCTCACTGAGGAGGAACATGAAGTCTTTATAGCTCTTTTGAGAGAATTTGTAGATATCTTTGCATGGGCCTATTCTAACATGCTAGGTTTGGACCATGCCTTGGTTCTAAACCACCTTATGATTAATATTGATGCCAAACTGATAAAACAAAAGCTATATAAGATGCATCCTTGCATTGATATATTGGTAAAGAAAGAGTTGGAAAAACACTTAGAATTAGGATGTATCCAACCCATTGACTACTCAGAATGGATCTCTAATGGGGTACCTATTAGTAAAAACCCTAAAGGGATCATAATTTTTGAGACATCAACAAAGACTATCCTAAAGATGTTTTTTCATTACCTAATATTGACATAATCATCAACTGCATGATAGGTTATGAAATGCTTTCACTCATGGATGGATTTTCAAGATACAACCAGATCAGAATAACACCAAAAGACTAACATAAAAAACATTCACCACTCCATGGTGAACATTTTGTTATCAAGTAATGCCATTTGGCCTTAAGAAATCTGGAGCTAGATATCAAAGGTCCATGACTATCATATTCCATGATATGATACATGATATTATTGAAGACTATGTTGATGACATATTAGGAAAATAAAAAACTAGGGTCGACCATCCAACAGTGATGCATAAGATATTTGAAAGATTATGGGAGTATAAATTTAGACTCAATCTGAAAAAATATGTGTTCAGTGTAACTTCATTCAAATTATTTGGCTTCATCATGTCTCATAGAGGTATTGAAGTTGATTTGACTAAAGTCCATGCTATAACTGGGATGCCACCACCAACTAATTTAAAACAACTCTATAGTTTGTAGGGTGAGATCTAATCAATTTAATGCTTCATCTCTTAGTTAGTAGACAAGTGCCATCCATTTACACACCTTTTGAAGAAGGGAGTTGCATTTCACTAGGATGATCATTGCCAAACAACTTTTTAACAACTCAAAGACTATCTTGTGAATCCACCTATTTTATTACCTCCTATGTTAGGAAAGCCATTCTTTGTATACCTATCATCTATCGACCATGCTCTGGGAGCACTCTTGGCTCAACATGATGGAAATAAAAAAGAATATGCTATATAATATCTAAGCTGTACCTTGGTTACATATGAACATAACTATTCACCTATTAAAGAAGCTTGTCTGACCATAGTCTTTACAACTCAAAAACTACACCATTACATGTTGAATAATAAGACCATGGTCATTTCAAAAGTAGATCTGATCAAGTATCTACTATCTAAAACAACTTTTTAAGGTAGAATGGCTAAATGGATCATGCTTCTCAATGAGTTTGACATATATTATGTCAATCAGAAGGCAATCAAGGGATAAGTTCTTATAGATAAACTTATAGAAGCACCTCTCATAGACACACAACCACTCACATTTTAATTTCCTAATGAATCCGTAATGACCATCATTGACACGCCCCTTGAGGAGTAACCCTAGAAAATGTATTTTGATGGTTCATTTACTGCATATGGATCAAGGGTAGGCCTATTGTTTATTACACCATAGGGGAATCTAATCCCTAAATCATTTAGAATCAAATTTTCTTATATAAAAAACATGGCCGAGTATGAAACACTTGTTGTGGGACTTCGATAGGTAGTGTATTGGAACCTATTTCATCTCCAAGTTTATGGTGATTCTTAGTTAATCATCAATCAAGTCATTGATCATTTTCAAACCAAAGATGACAAGCTGGTTCCATATAAAGACATGGTAGACACTCTTAAGCAATAAATTGCCAACATTCAGTTTGAGCACATACTAAGGGCTAATAACAAAACTAAAGATGCCATGGATACTATGGACTCTTTTATTTGACAAATAGATAAAGCTAGAGAGTATCAATTCCTCATCAAGAATTTGTTAGCACCAACTCATGAACCTTCAATCATTGCAATGATTTGTGATATTGTTGGTCCTAATTCTATCTGGTACTCAAACCTTTATAACTACATTCATGGCCAAGTTCTACCACCTAACTTATATCAAAAACAAACCAAAGCCTTCATTCATTAGTCCACTTGTTATACTCTACTTGGATCCACCTTTTACCATCATAGTTTTGATGGAACTCTACTTCATTGTTTAACTTTAGTAGAGTCTACATTAGCATTAAGATAAGTTCATGAAGGAGTATGTGGAGCTCATTTTAGTGGGGAAATCCTATCCAAAAATCTCTTGTGTAATGGTTTTTATTGGCCCACAATGTATGTAGATGCCATTGCATATGTAAAAAAGTGTGACAAATGTTAATGACATGCTAATCTGATTCATGCCCCATCAAAAAATTTGAAATCAATGTTGACCCCATGGCCATTTTATACATGGGGACTTGACCTCATTGGGAAGATCAACCCTACTTCATCTGAAGGCCATAAACATTTCCTTACCACCATCAAGTATTTCACTAAGTGGGTTGAATCTATACCCCTCACTTACGTGACTAAAAATCAAATTTCCAAATTCATCTTCAACCATCTCATTTGCCACTATGGTATCCCCTCTGACATTATATCTGATAATGGAGTATCATTCAAGAACAAGGATGTAGATCAACCATGTACTAAATATAACATCACACAACATTTTTTTAAAGTATATTTCCCTCAAGGTAATGGCCAAGATGAGGCATCCAATAAAACCATTATCAATATTCTCAAAAAAGTTGTCAATGATGCTGGTCATGATTAACAGTTACAGATATTCCTTGACCTTTACACATATTATACCAATCATTGTACCCCCACAAGAGCCACTTCATACTCACTTGTTTATGGTACTAAATCCATGCTTCCCATTGAGGTCAAATTTCCTTCACTGTGCATCTCTTTCAAGCATGTCTTAGATGATCATGACTATCAAGTAGCTCACCTGCAAGAGCTAGACCTACTTGATGAGAAATGCACAACCACACTCAACAATATTCAAGCATATTGGGACCGACTCAGAGGCCACTATAATCAACATGTTAAGTATAGAACATTTAAACTTGGTGATCTTGTTCTTAAAGAAAACCAAAAGAATACCATGGCTGAGAAGAAGCATAAAGGGAAATTCAAACCAAATTGGATAGGGCCTTTCATAATTACTATAAATTATGGATCAAGAGCATAAAGGATTGCCACACCAAATAGAGATGAACTCCTTGAGTTGATGAATATTATTCATCTAAAGTGGTACTATGCTTAATCACTAAGGTGTATTATCTTTAAGGACCATTTTAGTTATGCTAGTTTATCACTATTCTTATTTATAAAAATGTGATCTTTATCTGTCCTCTTAGCCGTATCCACTTTTCACTTTCAGAATATCAACCTAGTGTGTTCTAAACCCTAACTTGTTTGACCTTGGTTACACATTTGTTACACATTTTTAGCATCAAGGTATCTGATCAATTTTATTAGTTGGTTCAAATACTTTAGATATAGATCATATTTTAGAATAGTGTGATAAAAGTTTTGGTAGTTGCATCTTTTGTTTATTATTCCTTTCTTACCACCAATCTTGCTACTAATTATAACTACCTTTGGACAAATTCATACCATTGATCTATGTCATTGTGTCCTGGTTATAATCACTTATGGGAAAACTAGGGGCAACATTAAGCCTTGACATACCAACTTGCCACTTCCTATGTCATACTATGCCTTTTTACCAACTATTCCTATTTTGTTTGAATTGACTGCTACACTAGTTAAATTCATCTATTGTAAGGGTGGAACTACACTAGCTATGTAGGTAGCAATCGATACTTGTTGAGGTTAACTCTATCACCCTCTAGCCATGCTCTCACCATTTTGTGAGTAACCTAAGCCACACTCTCATTATTTTGAGAGTAACCTAAGCCATGCTCTCACCATTTTGAAATCAACCTAAGCCATACTCTCTCCATTTTATAGTCAACCTTAATTTAAACACTCTCTTCATTTTATGAACTTTAACCATTTAGTGTCTCATCATTCTTGATCAAGTTGAGATACTTTAAAAAAAAATTTGAAAACATTTGAAAAATTGTTATAAAAGAAAAAAAACATTGACCACTTCTTTGCCTTAAGGATTCTAGGAACCCTTACTAAGTTAAAATCAAATCAATTGTCATTTAGTTTCCCCATCCTTTTTAGCCTTTTTATCTCATGCACTTGCTATTTTACAAGATCATTCATATTCTTATATCACATCTATTCTATTTATTTTCCTTAGTTATCACATTCTTCCCATTCCCTGTGAGAACTACATTTGGCCTAAAGTTTTTTTATTGGATATTACATCCATGGAAGTATGTAGGTAGTGTCCACTTACCTAGTGTATATGGAGACAACTCAGCCACCCCTTCCTTTTCTTTTATTCCCTCATTTTGTTCATTTATTCAGTTATCACCTATTTTCTAGGGGCAATGTTCGTATTGTTTTTATTGTATTATTTGTTTGTTTGTATTTGATTATTTTATTTGTTTATCTATGTGTTTATTTTCTTTCAACATTGTTTCCTTGATTTAGTTTATGTGTGTTCAATGGGTGATTCCTTGCCCACACTTATACTTAAATCCATCCATATTCAATGTTTACATTGTCATCATGGTTTCTATCATTGGTGTATTATTTTATATTGAGTATTGGATTATGGGAGTCAATATTCATGCATATTTCAACCAATTCATCATGATGTATACCATGATGCCTAAAGACATGTGCCACAAAAAATCTCAGCTTCAAGACATCTATTTGGTAATGGCAGCATCAACATCTCTTCAACACCAACATCTTGATTCAATCACAATCATATCCAAAATAGAGTAATTAACCATAAAATAATTTCAACCTTTATTAGTTTAGATGAGCATATCCATAGTAGTAGTTTATTTCAATTCATCATTACCTTCTATGTTAAGTTATCATCATCCTCAACCAATTTTATCATGTTTACCATAATCGGGGTCCAATGATTATAACCACTTATGGGAAAATCATTGCACATCATCCCACCTACATTTCTCAATGATTATAACTACCTTTGGGAAAATCATTATGTTGTCACCACTTCCCTTTTTTTGCCCATATAGGGGCATGTTATTATCTTGTTTGTCTATCCTAACTGGGACAACTCTATCTTCTCAATGATTATAACCACCTTTGGGCAAATTATTATGTTATCATGCCACGTTACCACTATTAGGGTACAATGTTTATAACCACCTTTGGGAAGACTATTGTACAACATCCCACTTTAATTAGCAATGAATTTGACTACTTTTTAAATATCATTATGTTTTCACCCCATCATCTTTCCTTTCTTTGGTCCCTTCATTTTGCTTTTTTTTTAAGGGACCATTTGCTGACCTATTTATGCCACTTGTTCCCTCAAGGGGGAATCATACAATTAGTTTATCATCATTGTAGTTATGGGAATACAAGACCTTTTCATTCTTTGATAATATGTTACTATGCTTATATCTTGCAACACCTTCCCAAATAGGGGCAAATTGTAGACACCTAAATCTGGCCATCGATAACCTCCAACCAAGATTTTGACCAATTTCCACTTAAAATGCAAAATTTGGCCTAAAAACACTAAAAAATGATAAATAATATGAAACTAACATATTCAAGTACCAATTTTGGCCAAGGTTTCATTAAATGGGGCAATGCAATTTATGGACCAACTAACTTTGATCAGATCATTCTGGGTCAAAATGCTAAATTTGCATTTGGGTGCTTTGGATTGCTTTTTTCTATAAAATATCTTAAATGAGACATGTGACTTTGTTATTTTTTGTTGGTAACATCTTAAATGGGAATACGGATCTAATGCATCTGACATCACCTTCTATTTCTAATCCAATTGAATTTTAAACCAATAACAAGACATTTTGATCAATTTGAGTAATTTATGCACAAAGTGCTTAAACATGCTTAAGAGTTAATTAACCCAAATAAATGCCTAATTAAGAATTCCATAGAAACTTGTTGAATACTTTGTTTTCTAAATTAATATTGAATATATACATCATCAGGTGACCTCTTTATTGGGAAGACATCCCTAGGCCATAAATTTCATAAATATCAAGATTCATGCCCACCATGCCTCATCAATGCCTTCCATGATGCCATCCATGCCTATTAATTTACCCTTTTTCAAATTTCATGATGAGAATAATTATAAACTTAATTCCAAAAATTGAATTAATCCTGAACCACACATCTCAATCTCAGGATGGATGGTTCAGGTTGATTCTAGACATTCTCAAAAATCTATAAATAGGAGGCCTCACCACATGAATTTTAAGTCTTGATAATGAAAATTTATAATTCAAAAATTATTCCAAAATACATTTAAATTAGTTTTACCATTATAAATTTATTCCAAGCCAAGCCAAGCCAAAGCCACAAGGTGCCAAGGAGAAGAGGAGATAACTAAGCCTCCTTTGATGAAGACTTCATGAGCACAAGCCAAGAAAGCCATTAAAACAAGAATTTTGGAGCATTAAAGGAATGTAAAAGAGTATTTATTTTGAATTTTAGTTGTTTTTTTTATTCATGTTTGTTAACTAAGCTCTCCCTAGTGTCTAGGCTTAGAGATGTTATGCTAGTTAGTGTGTTTCTTTCATATTGTTTTCATTTTGAAACAAACCCCATACTAACCATCCTCTCTTGAGTCAAATTCATAGATTCACAAGTTTTAGGATATTTTGGTATAGTAATATCACTTATGAAACCATCTTTAGATGATTCATTTCTCCCTAGACCTCTTTTCTCTACTCTAAACAAACAACTTTCATTTAGCAATGCAGGCAGGCATGCATATAACTTGGTTGTGTAGGCATAGTTTAGGGCTATGTTTTGACTTATTGATCTAATTTTTCTCCTTATATCTAATTTTAATTAAATTATCTACTCACTTGAGATATAAATCAAGTCTTCTTATGCACATTCTGCTCTTTTTGAGTTTTAAAATTACCCTATTCATCTTACAACCTATAGGTGTCTATTTAAGAGGTCTGAATGTTTTTTTTGGGTTTTGAAATCCATTTCCACTCATTGAACATATCCATATCTCTATAATATTAGTGGGATCTTGGGAAATTTAATAATTATCTAAAACACTACCCTCACGAGCATATATCATTCAAAACTACCTTCTCAAAAGGTGATTATAGGTATTGATTTTAGGTGTTTGAATACATGAGACTTGGTATTGACTCTCTCAACTCTGTCATGTCATTTTGAAACCATTAAAACCTTATGAAAATTTCATTTCTCACTATCCCCCATATTTTTCTTACCACTTCATGACATTTTCAATTTCTTGCCATCTTAAATCCATTCACAGTCCTATGTAGACATGATAGGCTCATGAACTCTGTCTTCTTATCCATCACTTGAATTGTAAGTGAATAGCTGATTAATAGGGTTTGTGAACTCTCCCTCATATGAATTGAATTTAGGTTTCCTTATTTCACTTTTTTTTTGATCTGATTGTTGATTTGGTTTAAAGTGAGGACCTACAAGCTTAGGGCCTGTAGGTCTCTATCTACTTGTTTAGGGTTGCAAAATCCACTTATTGAGTTATTAAAACTTTCAACACTTTGTCACTATCAATCATTTTTACACATATTTGTCACTATTTCAATGTATTATAAAGCCTATAATTAATTATTTCATCCTCTTTAACTTACCTATTTGGTCTGTACAAACTGTATACATAATCGACCAATATATAAGGTTTGTGTGTTGATAGTGAAGGTATAACACAAGGTTCAAGTTCATTTTATGGTACAATGGAGTTTTTAAAGTGTAATATATATATATATATATATATATATATATATATATATATATATATATATATATATATATATATATATATATGTGGGTATAGACCAGCCTTCAATATTCCTAAACATACTCCCCATAGGACTTAGGTTCCATAGATGTTCACCTACAAACTTGTAGGACTGCATATGGCTGAAACACTTATGAATCTCATTGGAGGCTATATTTAGAATACTATATTCATTTTCACATACTTAAAATGGTACAATGTTGTCTTGGAACCTTATACTATGATATATCACAAATATTTGAGCCAAATTTGGAAATCAAACTTGTAGAGGACTGTTCAAAAATTAACAATGTTTCCAAAGACCATGATATTCAAAGACTATGGAAAATAATCACATATAGAAAAATAGCACATGAAATATATGATTATTAAGGATATTCCATGGATTATTAAGCATTTTTAACCTTTGAAAATGACAAATATCTTAGACAAACAAAAACTTATAGCCAGATTGATTGAAACACCTTGTATATTGGGACACTTCTCCTTCTATTGAAGACACTTAATGGAGATGAGTTAGATAACGAAACAACCTTGAAAATTATATACTTACCTATTAATAAAACCCTCAAAAAAATTATTCTCCATCAAATTCTAAAGTGGATAAACAAATGCAAAATCAAACCCTACTTGGATGGATAAGTTGTAGTGACCTGCTATCACTCTTATAAATTGTTCATAATGGAGGGGACATGAATCTAAAAAAAAATGAAACTAGTTTAAAGATAATTATGACCCCTAAAAATTGCCTAAATTTAAACTCCTAACTCTCTCTCTCTCTCCTATCCATACCATCCACTTTAATTTTGCCTTTTTGAGCTTATGAAGGCAGTGATGGAGGAGAGATAATGTCTGAAATATCTGTTCGATTTAAAAATTGGTCCAAATAATAAAAGTGATTTGATGAATTCTAAGGGACACTTTAAATTTTTTTCCAACTTAAATGTGATCTTCCAAGGTCATACAAGTGCCCAAAATTGCTTATAAAGTGTCAATTTTCTTAATTTAAGTATTGAACTACAGATGTTGTTAGTATCTAACCATCCATGAACATTATTTGACAAATTTATGTCATCAAATACATTAGGAGTCTTATTGAAACATTTGGATTTGAATATGGAACTTGTAACTCCTTCAAATAGTCCAAAAGGTGGTCAAAATGTCATTTTATACATAAGAACCAAACAAAAGGTTAATGCATGATATTATGACATTAATGAAACATTAATAACAATTTATAATTAATATAAAACATATCAAACCTTTTACCATGTTTTACAACATCAAGACCTTGTAAATGACTCCTAAGACTAGACAAGTGTACATAAAGCCAAAACTCTAGACAATGCTAGACAAGGACAAAAATGAATATATGAAACTCTTTAGGACCATTTAATACCATGAGAAGACCATATACAAGTTTTTTAAAATGCTATGAAGGTTTCAATTTAGAGATATTGACCTATTTTGAATTGAGGTCAAAATTTGGTTAACAATAACTCCATCTCTTACATATGAGTGACTCTATAATCCTAATCATCAAGGATGTCCTTCAATGAGATACATAGATAAGGAAACTTTATCTCAATGCGAAGAATGGCCTTAATGCCATAGATAAGTGAATATGGTGTGGCTCTTGTGGGAGTATGATAATTAGTATGGTAATCCCAAAGGGTGTGGAAGATCTGTAGGTACCAATTATAGCCAACATCATTGATAATCTTCTTAAGAATATTGACATTGGTCTTGATAGATGCCTCCACTTAGCCATTACCATGTGGGTAATATGTAGTGGAAAAGTGTTGAGTAATGTTAAATTTGGAATAGATTTATTTGACATATTTATTCTTAAATGATCCACCATTATCAGATATAATGTTAGATGGGATACCATAGCAATATGAATTTGGAAATTTTTTTTCTAGTCATGTAAGGGGTATAGCTTCAAAACACTTAGTTAAATACTTGGTGGTGGTAAGGATATACTTATGGCCATCTGAGGAGGTAGGGTTAATATTATCTATGTGATCAAGTCCCCATATTGAAAATGGCCATGGTGTAGTCATTATTTTGAGTGTTCTTACTAGAGCATAGATCAAATTGGCATGAATCTGACATTTGTTACATGTTTTTATATATGTAGTTACATTTGCTTCGATGGTTGACCAATAATAACTAGTACATAAGATATTTTTCGCAAGGACAACCTTGCAGGTGTGGGATCCATAAATATCTTCATGGAATTCCATTAGTGCTAATGTAGCTTATGGTGAAATCAAATAATGAAGTAGAGTTATATCAAAGATTCTATGGTAAAGGGTTAGGCCAAGTAGGGTATATCAAGAGGATTGGTGTGTGAAAGCTTTTTGTTACTTATGTGAAAGGTCTAGTGGAAGGACTTGGTCATGAAGGTAATTATATAAGTCAAAATACTATATAGAATTAGGACTAACAATATCATAAATCATTTCAATGGTCAAGGGTTCATGAGAAGGCACTAGAAGATGTTCAATGACAAATTGATAATCTTTAGCCTTATCTATGCTACATATCAAAGAACTAATGGTGGACATGACATCTATTGTCTTGTTATTAGCTCAAAGTATGCATTCAAATTAAATGTGGGTAATTTTTTGCTTGAGAATATCCACCATGGCCTTGTATGGTATTAACTTATCATATTTGGTCTATAACTAGTTTGTAATATGATTTATGATTAGCTAAGAATCACCATGAACCAAGAGATGTTGAATGTTCCATTATACTACTTGATGAAGCCTTGTAATGAGTGCTTCATATTTATCCATGTTATTAGTACAAGGAAAGTTAATACAAAATGATTTATAAATGAAATACCCTATGGTGTAATAAATAATAAGCCTACTCCTGATCCATGAGATGTGAATGAACCATCAAAATATAGCTTCCATTATTGCTCCTTAGGAGGTGTTTCTATGATGCTCATGATGTTCTCATCTAGGAATGCAAAAGTGAGTGGTTTAGTATATGAAAGGGGAGCTTTAACAAATTGATTTTCAAGTACTTATCCCTTAATGGCCTTCTAATTGACATATTCAATCTAAAACTCACTTATAATTATGATGCACTTAGCTAGGTGTCCCTGTAAATCTATTTTTGATAGTAGATACTTGAACAGATATACTTTGGTAATGACTATGTTCTTGTTATTAATCATATAATGATGGATCTTATAGGTTGTAAATACCATAGATGAATAAGATTTTTCTACTAGTGTATAGTTATGTGCATATGCTACTAGTGTATAGCTTCGATAGTATATGGCATGTTATTTCCCATGTTCATCATGCTAGGCTAAAAGTGCCACAAGGCATTGTTAGTGGTACATAGGTATAGTAGAAATGGTCTCTCTAGCATTAGTGGTAACAAAATAGGTGGATTTGCTAAGTATTCCTTTAGGTGATCAAAGGCTTGATGACATTTTGTATCTCAAATAAACAAAATACCTTTCTTTAATAAATGAGTGAAAGGATGGCATTTATTAACCAACTATGAAATAAAGCATCTGATAGAATATAGTTTACCCTATAAATTGTGGATTTGATTCAAAGTGGAAGGTGGGAACATATTAATAATGGATTTTACTTTGATAAAACCAGCTTTAATGCATCGATGATAGATAATGAAGCATAAAAATTTTCCTGAAGTGACACCAAGGATGAACTTCTTGGGATTAAGTCAAATCTTGTTCTCACAAATCCTTTCAAATATCCTTTGTATTATAGTTGGATGATCTATATGGGTCTTACATTTACCCAATATGTCATCAATATAGTCTTTAAGGATATCATGCATCATATCATGGAATATAATAGTCTTAACCCTTTGGTATGTTGCCCCAATATTTTTGAGGCTAAATGACATGACTTGATAATAAAACCTTCCCCAAGGAGTGGAGAATGTTATTTTGTGTTGGTCCTCTAGCATGATCCTAATCTAATTATATCCTAAAAATACATCCATGGGGAAAATAATTTCATACCCAACTATGGATTCAACTATCATTTCAATATTTGATAGAGGAAAGTCATCCTTTAGGTAGGTATTATTGATGTTTCTAAATTTAGTACAGATTCTAATCCTTTTTGGCTTTTTACTAATAGGCAAAATGTTTGAGATACACTATGAATAGTTGATTGGTTTGATGTAACTTGATTCTAAGAGTTTTTCCAAATCTTTCTTAACTAAAACAATGATATGAGGATGCATCTTATGCATTTCTTGCTTCATGTGTTTGGCATCACAATGTAAAAGGAGGTGGTGTACAACTAAGGTGGGATCCAAACTTGGCATGTCAGAATAGGCCCATGCAAAAATGTCAACAAATTCCCTCAAAATGGATATGAAAATTTCATGTTCCTTATCAGTGAGGGATGTACCTAATTTGATCCACTTTAAGTCCTTTAAAGTCCCAATGTTGAATTTCATAGTATCCTCTACTAGGAGAGTCAAGCCATCTTCTAGAATAGTTGGTAAAGATGTAAATTGGCCAGAAATTATAAAGTCCTCTAGTTGGAGTAGGTCTTTAAGCTCTCCCAAATAGGATAAATATGAATCTCCTAATGGTGGCAAGGTCTATGTAAACAACACTTTATAACATTCTCAAATTTTTTGATCAAAGGCATGTTGTTCCTCTATACTAAGCTTAGACCCAAAATCAAGTTTGTTGTTGGTGGTCTCTTGAGCTTCATTTAAGGAAAGGTGAACATCCCCATCTAACAACATATGACACAAGTTTTCACCAAGAGACTAGCCTTTCTATTTACTTTTACCCTAGTCCAAAAGTGTCTCAAAGAGGTTTTCACTTTGGTACCTCAATGTTTTATTCTATAATTTTTGGATAAGGGTGTTCACCCACTCTCCAAAATAGGCAATATGATCCAATTTGATAGAGAACCCTTGTTTATGGTCTCCCAATGAAACATTACCTCATAGGCCCAAAAAATCACAAAAGGTACCATCTTATCAAACTCATCTAAAGGTACTATGGATTCTTATTAGTCTCAGTCTATGCTGAGGATGATAAAGGGGAAATGGGGAATGTTAGATCACTAGAATAATAGTGTAAATGGTATATGTGTCAAATAAATTGGTACTATAAAGGTCTTTGTATATGCTATGATTAGACTCTGCTTCATTGATGACATTATCATCACTAGTCATTGGAATTAGAGCATAACAAGATATATGGGATCACACCTAGGTAGTTTAAATCTAAGACCATGAGCTCCCTTGTATCTAGTCATAAAGATGGGTTTAATAGAACACTTCTAATTTGTCTCCAAGCCTCTACCTTTATATGCTTATTTATCCATAATCCTATTATAGATGGGATAATTTATACTATGGTAAAAATTAGCCAATTTGTCATTGTATAACTAGTAATCATCATTGGCAAGTAGGTCTTGTTCTTGGATAGTAGATGTTGTGAAAATAATAAGTTCTAGGCTATGAATCTTTCCTTTTCCATTTCATCACCATTCCATGTAAACTGGGTTAGCTTTAGGTCTTCCATAGGTCTTGGGATTCTATGGAAGCTTGGATATATGGAATGTGTCATGGGTAAAATAATATCCTAGACCATTGTCTGAGATGGTAAAATTATTAAACATTTTAATAAGAGGCATATGTGAATATGAGGTAAGGCTATTCAGTTTGATATAATTGGATTTTGGCAATTAAAAAATTATCTCTTTGTCTTTATCCTTCCTTGGTATTGGGTCTAGACCAAAGTGGTAATTGTAACTTTCATATTCAACCTCCAAATGCTTGCAGTGTTAATATGGATGTAAATATCTATGGATAATGACCTCCATTCCAAAGTCAGTAAACTTGATACATTGGTGCAATGTTGAGAGGATTACATGAATTTCATGTATCCATGGCCTTCCTAAAAGTAAATTGTATGAGAAATCTAGGTCTAACACCTGGAAAAGTGTATCACAAGTCAAAGGCCCAATGATCACTGACAAAATTATGTTTTCTTGTGATTCTTGATTTTAATTGTCATAGTCCTTGATAGTAATAGTCTCTGGTTGAAGATCAGTTATTGTATATCCCAGATGCTTGATTAACTTTAGAGATATAATATTTAATCCCAATCCATTGTCTATGAGGACACATTTAAATTTATGTCTTGTGATGACAACTTCAATGTATAATGGGTTATTATGGACAGGGCCAATGGATGACATATCACTTTAGTTGAAGGTCAACTATTGGCTTGGGGTTAGATGCCCAACCAAAGCTTGAAATTTGTTTGGTGTAATGTCATTTGGCACTTGGGATTGGCTTAGGTGTTCTATAAGTATATTCTTATGGATGTTAGATTTATGTAAAAAATCCAAAATAGAGATTTGTGTGGGTGTCTTTTGGAGTTATTCCATAATATCATGTATTTTTTCCTTAACAGTGGTAATTGGCTTACTCCTAGCTGGTATAGTGGGTTGGATTGGCTCATTAGTAGGAGGATATAGGCCTAGGATAGTGATTTTAGACCACCGAATTATGATTACATAATAAAAATTAGGTACAAGACTATTGTAACTATAAAATGATGGCTATGGGCTAGAGAGGATAATTCTCAATTGTAGTGCACTTGGCTATGGTCATAGGGCAATGGAGAGTTACTAGAATAAGGTCCTAAAATGGTAATTATTAGTTATTATTGCACTTGCTTGTAGTCAAAAGTTAAGGAAGGATTACTAGCATTGATAGGTTGAGTGGTATTTTTAGGTAATGGCCCTAGTCTATTGCCATTCAATCTAGGATTGATGGTAATGGTATAAACATGCCCACCCACAATATGACCTACAACTTTATTGTAGTCATGTGTAACTACATGATAGTTATATTGGTTATTGGGGTCATTTTGGCCTTAGTTCCTTCCACTTAGTGGTTGAAATTATTTATGTGTTTGTTGATACTATTTTTGTGGCTATCATTATGGATGTGGTATTTATTATTGTTATTGATTGACATTGTTATGTTATGGAAAATAATTTTGGTAGATACCTAGGTTTTTGATTAGAAGTAGATGCTCTATTATCTAATTAGATCCCTCTATTTTCCAACATATTTTCAATAATGTGCTTCAAATACACACAATGACATATAAAATGTCCATGAAAATGATGGTATTCATATAACTCATTCTCTTTTTATCAATCTGGACAAGGTATGCCCTAAAAATGTGTTTTAGAATGGACTAACTAATCATATTAGTGGCAGATAATTTTTTAAAAACTACTTCAATAGGCTTACCAAGGTCATTGAAGACTCTAGGAGTAGGTCTTATTCTTAGAGGAGGGATTTGTAAAGGTGGTGGTTGTAGTATTTGAGAAATTGGCCTAGGTTGAGGCGTAGACTGCACTTAGTGGATAGGTTACATTTGTGGAATAAGTTGCATTTGCATCATAGGATGATTAGACATTATTTTCACCATTTGAACATGATGTGACTCAGTTACTCCATTACCAACAACATTCTTGTTATTGTTGTATGACTTAGGTTTTTCACAATTATTAACCTGATCGGGTGTAGGCATTTACACTTGTAATGGGTTGAGGTTGTAACTTGGACTTGAGTTTTAGTTTTGGCTTTGATTCTAGTTTAAGGAAGAAAACTTGATAATCTCCTTATTGATAAGGGCCTTTTCAATATGGATACATTTATCAATGATCCCCTTAAATGTGTGAGCACATTGAAGCTCCAAGTGATAAGATATTTCACTATACAAATTTTTGGTAAACACAATTTCCAATTGTTTATCTGATAGGTTATCGGTGAAGTGACTAGCAAGAACTCTTCATTGATGTAAATAGCTCACAAAGATCTCACCAAATTTCTACTTGGCCTGACTCAAATCAAATAATGAAATATCATGCTCGATATTATAGGAGAAATGTTGTACAAACTTATCTGATAGATCATCAAATCTAGATACTAAGTTTTTTTGAAATTTAAGAAGCCACTCTAAAGCCTATCTAACTAGACTTCAAAGAAAAATAAGTAGGTAGATGTCACTATAGGTAACTAGCTGGAAAGCAAAAAAAATATCTTTTATATTCTCTATAGGGTATCCTTTACCCTTGTACTTATCAAATTTTAGTAGATCATAACCCATAAGAAATGGTATATGGAGATACTCCATGTTAAATGAGTATGAACACATGTAATCTAATTTGAACTTCTTGGTCTACTTTCCCATTTGAATGACTATTATTGCATATTTTAGTTGTTGTAGTTCTTAGGCCAAGAAACTTGATGGTACATTTGGTTATGGTTGTGGTTGGGTGGCCAAAGGTGGAATACCTTGACTCTGGTACAATGGGGAATGGAGTAATGTAGAACATTGATTTGATGGACCTATCAACCAAGAATATGCATCCGTGCATTCAGATGAGGATAATGATACTATATGCATTATTGGTAAATATTTTGGTTTGGATTCAAAATATGGCCTTGGGTCTAAGGGAATTAGGATTGTGATGGAAGTATGTAGCTTTGGGGAAGGTACTGTGCTTATTGAGTTTGTGTAGGAACTTACTATCATCTAGTCAAACCTGACTGTATAAATGGTACTTGATGTTTACTAAGACCTTATCTTTGAATGCATGGCACATGATGGGTAAAAGGTAATTGTTTCCTAATAGGTAATTTTTAGAAATTGGCACCTATTTATTTAATAAACACCTATTATGAACTAGATGCTTGTTTGGTGTTTGTTATTTGTAATTGACGAATAGGAACATATTATTTATTAGATAATGCCTACACCTATTGAGGTACATTTGTCATAACCTATTGAGGTGGAACATTTATTGCCACTTGTAGAGGTGGTGAAGTGTTATGCCTTTGTTGAGGTGGTAAATTAGTCTATGCCTATGGTGATATAATATTATCCATCGCCAGTTGAGGAGGGATAACATTTATCAATAGTTGATGTAGAACATTAGCTGACACTAAATTACTTATCCCATGCTGTTGTGTGCTTAAAGAAGTAGCTAGTTAAGGAGTGGGAGTAACCTATTATGGTTGGGAACTAGGCATTCCTACCACCTATTTTTGTGAATCTCTCATGATATTGGCAAAAGGCACTTGTTATGGATTATTTTGTGGTGCATTTTACCCACTTTGGCCTAAATTAGAAAACACTTGCATGTTATCAACTATATTTGGCATATGGCCTGAGTAGAAACCACAATCACTTATTCAATGGATGGGACATTAAACATGTCACCTAATGAATTACTTTGGGTAAATGGGTTCACAACCAGATTAGCATAACCCAATGAATCAATTGGCACTCTTGTTGAAAGAGTTAGCTCTATAAGCAAAGTATTTTATATGCCCATAACATTGAAATTATGTGTTGGATTAAGATAAGACTGATATGATTTTTGAAATTTCACATGTTGGTCCTCCATGGGGTGCTTTTCATTTGTAATCATATTCAGATATTGGTGTGACATTGGCATGAGTGCTTGAGGGTAACTATTAGAGCACTGCTGAATAGTTTGGGTATAAGATATGTTATGAGGTACTCTAACTAGACTAGGTAGGTTTTCATGGGGAAAGTCTTATATAAACTTGGCCCCTATGTCTATGGCTCTAAAAAAATATTCATCCTTATTTTAAAGTTACAATTGAATAAGTATGGGTCATAGGTTGATGACATGATAATGTATTACGATTTATGTTGGACTTGATCAATATTAAATGGTACACTAGCAAGGTATGAGCTATTTATTCTTATTTTTAACCTAGATAAGGAGGTGTATTAAGTAGGTACTATGCTAATGGATTTATTATTTATATTGAGTAGTGTGAGGTGGATATGGATCCATCTTAAAAACTACATCAACAGCATATGGGTCTTGAATAAAGGCATCAATCATGACCATAATTTCATAATCTAGATTGTACATGGTCCTATTATGTGTATAGTAAGACATATATGAATCCATGACTAATGTCTCATGAATAAAAGGTTTTGATTTTTAAAAACTCTTGAAACATGGTCTAAAATAATTGGTCAATACTTTGTATGCATATAAATTTGGTTTAAATGGCAACGTGAATCTATTTTTGTAAATAGTTTAAACTTGGCCTAGAATGGATCTCTTCTCCAAAATCATCAATGGTAAGCTTGGTCTCAAATATCTCCAAGGTCTAAGGTCTTGTACATAAATGGTCAAATGAACGGCAAATTTCAAACCTGGTTTTTGGCAAAATGTTTCAAAAAAATTGAATATAGGTCTAAAATGAAAATGGTACTAGGTCTTTATAACAAAGGCATAGAGATAGACTCAAAAGACATGAACTAGGTCTAAGAACTAATGCAAATACTATTTCTTTGGTAATAAGACACAAATATATAATCAAAAGGCATGAACTGAATCTAAAAATGTAAAGGCAAATGCTAGGTGTTTGGTAGGAAGGCATAAATCTAGGCTTAAAAACAAACTAGGTTTGAAAACTAAAAGACAAATACTAGGTCTTTAATAGGAAGGCACAAAACTAGGCTTAAAAATAAATGAGGTCTGAAAACTAAAAGGCAAATGCTAGGTATTTGGTAGGAAGGCACAAAACTAGGCTTAAAAATAAACTAGGTATAAAAACTAAAAGGAAAATACTAGGTATTTGGTAAGAAGGAAAAAATCTATTCTTTAAAATAAACTTGGTTAAGGTAAAAACTTGAAATTAACCTAATCTCTAAGGTAAACAATTCAAAACACTTTGACTCAATCTAGGCACATGGATTGTTAAGGTGTGGAGCCTAAAAGCTTCACATATGAGCGCATTTAACAGTTTTGGGTCTACACAGTCACCAGCGTCGGTCAGGAGAGACTGCCGTCGGTCCAGTACAGTTGAAGAGACGCCGGCGTCGGTAGAGGATCGGCCGACATCGGTCACAGGCAAGCAGGCAGGAACCAGCGTCGATTACCTGTGTGTCCAGAATGCTATTTCTGAGGACATAAGCGAGTGTTTGCATGATGAGTTTAAGTCTTAGTCTTAAGTTCGCGTTTCTATTATTAGCAAGATTGTTTTTAGAGCCCTTGTTCAAGAGGCTTAACTATTGGTTGTAAGTGCATGCTCAAGTTTCCTAATTCTATATGTAGAATTAGATCTTCTTAGCTTTATGTGATTATTGTAGTAGTTCATTGTATGTGAATGTTGAAGAATAGTATAGAGTTGTATCAATCCAAGTTGTTGGAATTGATTGTACTTGAGAGAGAGAGCTCTTAAGGGATAGAGATCTAGAGGGAGATCTTGTGCATCTGAGAGAGGTGTGGAAGAAAGAAGTTTCTTCAATTGTATTTCTTTTGTAAAGAGTTTTAATACAAGTTTTCAGGGTGGTTTCTTGTATCTCTTGTTCGTTGCTATTATTTGATTCTAGTTACTTATCTATCTGATTTAATTCCACATTTATTGCTTTCATAAGTGTAATATATTGTTGGTTGATCCCCAACAAGTGGTATCAGAGCTAGGTTGTAGGTTTAGAGTTTGATATCCAATAATTGGTATCAAAGCTCAGATTCACTAACAGGCGGTTCAGATCTGTGTAGTGTGTATTGATTACAGGTTGCTCACAGGAGTTTCTGCAGGGATTTCTATTTGAGTGGGAGAAGCAATGGTAGATGAAAGTAAACTGAGAATGGAAAAGTTTAATGGCAAAAACTATCAACATTGGAGAATGCAGATAGAGGACTATCTGTATCAGAAGGATTTATACTTACCGTTAGGTGGGATTGCAAAGAAGCCCACAGACATGGAGGATGAAGAATGGAAAGTTCTTGACAGAAAGGCTCTGGGGTCTATAAGACTGAGTCTTGCATCTACTGTGATATCTAATTTATCACAGGCAAAAACAATGGTAGAGTTGATGACTACTCTAGCAAATTTGTACGAAAAACCTTCAACTTCTAATAAGGTATATCTTATGAAGCAGCTATTTAATTTGCATATGCAGAAGGTGGATCTGTATCTAATTACCTGAATGATTTCCATGGTATTGTAAATCAATTAAGTTCAGTCAAAATTGTATTTGAGGATGAAATAAAAGCTCTTTTAATATTATGTTCTTTGCCTGAAAGCTGGCATAGCTTAGTAATGGCAGTTAGCAATACTGCATCTGCATCAAATATTTTAAAAGTAGAGGATGTTGTTAGTGTTATCTCGAATTAGGAAATTCGCAGGAAAAGCATAGAAGAGACATCTGGGAATGCTTTAAGTTTTGAGAGTAGGTGAAGGCAAAAAGAGAAGAGCAAGAAAGGGAGATCAAGATCCAAGTCTAAGGGGAAAGGCAGATCTAAATCTAGAAATGGCAGAAGGCCACAATGCTAGAATTGTAGAAAGATGGGGCACATAAGCAGAGATTGCTGGTCAAAGCCTAAGGAGGACAATCAACACGAAGGAAAAGAAGAAGCAAAGGTTGCAGGTATTGCATAAGATTCTTTAATATTGTCTTTGCATAATAATATAGAATCTTGAGTGTTAGATTCTGGTGCATCTTTTCATGCTACCCCTAATAGGGAATATTTCTGTGACTATATCCATAGAGATTTTGGAATAGTATATCTGGGGGATGATGAACCCTATAAAATTATTGGCAAAGGTAAAGTGTAGCTAAAAATGTAGAATGGCAACACATGGGTGTTGAGAGAAGTTATGCATGTTCCTAGCTTGAAGAGAAATTTGATTTCTGCAGGAAAGTTGGGGGATGAGGGTTGTACAGTAACTCTCACAGCAGAATCTTGGAAGGTGACCAAGGGTTCACTTGTTATGGCCAGAGGTAAGAGAGTAGGTACTCTCTATTTGTGTAATTGTGTTACTAAAAATTCTCCTTTTGTATTATCTACTTCAGATGTAGATGCAAAATTGTGGCACTCAAGGCTTGGCCACATGAGTGAGAAGGGGATGTCAATTCTTAAGTCTAAAGGTAAGCTTTCAGATTTGAAAAGCATGGATCTAGAATTTTGTGAGCACTATATATTTGGAAAATAGAAAAGGGTTAGTTTTCTCAAGACTGGGTCTACAAAGAAGAAGCATAAGTTGCAGCTTGTTCACACAGACGTGTGGGGACCGGCTCAGGTAGCTTCTATTAGAGGATCACAGTACTATGTTTCGTTCATAGATGATGCTACAAGAAAGGTATGGATCTACTGTATTAAGAAGAAATCTGATGTATTTGAGACTTTTAAGATTTGGAAAGCTATGGTTGAGAATGAAATAGGGAAAAGATTAAAGTGCCTAAGATCTGACAATGGTGGAGAGTTCTACAGTTATAAGTTCAACTGGTATTGTTACATGCATGGAATTCATAGGCAAAGAATAGTTCCAAGGACACCTCAGTAGAATGGAATTGATGAAAGGATGAATAGAACAATCATGGAGCATGTAAGATGTATGAGATTGCATGCTAGTTTGCCTTTAGAGTTTTGGGCAGAAGCTGTTGACACTGTAATGTACCTGATTAACAGAGGACCCTCTACAGCTGTAGATGGTGGAATTCCAAAAGAGGCTTGGATAGGTAAAAATGTAGATCTCTTTTTTCTCAAAGTTTTTGGTTGTGAAGCCTTTGTGCACGTAGATAAGGAAAATAGAAAGAAGCTCGATGCTAAGTTTATGAGGTGCACGTTTATTGGCTATGGCTCAGATGATTTTGGTTTCAGATTTTGGAATCTAGGAACTAACAAGGTAATTAGGAGCCATGACATTGTTTTCAATGAAAAAGTGATGTACAATGATCAGCTGAAGAAGTTGAATCAATCTGGGCAGAGCAATAGTGAATTGGATGAGGTGATGGTCCAAAATGAGCTCGCGGGAAAAAGAAATAATCACTTGCAGGAAAACACAGAGACCGACGTCGGCAGGTTAGGAACCGGCGTCAGCATAACAGAAACTGAGGTCAGTCATACAGAGACCGATGTCAACAGGATAGGAACCGACGTCGATCAGGCAGAACTGGCGTCAGCCAGTAACAGGTCTGGAGGTGACCGAGGTCGGTCACTGTCAGAGAATTTGGGTGGACAGCGTGTTGTGAATGAGTCTCAGACACCCATCAGGAGGTCTAAAAGGGTAAGTAAGCCTCCAATTAGATATTCTCCTTCTTTATTTTATCTATTGCTAATTGATGGTGGAGAACCAGAGAGTTTTGAAGAAGCAATACAGATGGAGTCCAAGAGTCAGTGGGAGCGTGGCATGGTTGAGGAGATGGAGTCCTTAAGAGAGAACCAAACATGGGATTTGGTTGAATTGCCAGCTGGTAAGAGGACACTGAAGAATAGATGGACCTACAGGTTGAAAGAAGGTGAGAATGGACAGATGAGATATAAGGCCAGATTGGTAGTGAAAGGATTTGCACAAAAGCCAGGTATTGATTTTGGTGAGATTTTTTCTCCTATTGTTAAAATGACTTCTATACGAATTGTACTGTCTTTGGTTGCTGTTGAGGATTTGCATCTTGAGCAGCTAGATGTTAAGACAACATTTCTTCATGGAGATTTGGATGAGGAAATTTATATGGAACAGCCGGAAGGATTTGAGGTCAAAGGTAAGGAGAAGTTAGTGTGCAGATTGAAGAAAAGCTTGTATGGCCTCAAGCAAGCTCCTAGACAGTGGTATTTGAAATTTGACAGGTTTATGACTGAGCATGGCTATAGTAGGTGTCAATCTGACCATTGTGTGTATTTCAAGAGATTTGATAATGGTAGATATATTATT
The DNA here is from genome assembly GCA_037957365.1 of Torreya grandis. Classification (NCBI taxonomy): domain Eukaryota; kingdom Viridiplantae; phylum Streptophyta; class Pinopsida; order Cupressales; family Taxaceae; genus Torreya; species Torreya grandis. The sequence continues at coordinate 338,677 of JARHVA010002256.1, read as the reverse complement.
CTATTGCTTGTATGTAGATGATATGCTGGTTGCAGGATCACACATGCATGATATCTCTGAGCTTAAGGTGAAATTAGCTCAAACGTTTGCTATGAAGGATTTGGGAGCAGCAAAGAAAATCCTTGGCATGAGCATTAAGAGAGATAGGAAAAATCACAGGTTGATATTGTCTCAAGAGGATTATGTGGACAAGGTGTTGAAACGGTTCAATATGCAGGATGCTAAACCGGTAAGCACACCTTTGGCTGGACATTTTAAGTTGAGTAAAGAACAATGTCCTAATTCACATGATGAGGTAGAGTACATGAGTAAGGTTCCATATTCTTCCGTAGTAGGGAGTTTGATGTATGAAATGGTGTGTACTAGACCGGATATTGCTCAAGCAGTGGGAGTTGTAAGTAAGTATATGGCCAATCCAGGTAAGGAACATTGGAAAGCAGTTCAGTGGATCCTTAGATATCTGAGAGGAACCAGCAGTAGGCACTTGTACTATGGAGGTTCAGATACTTCTCTACATGGTTATGTAGATTCAGATATGGCAGGTGATTTGGATGGTAGGAGGAGCACTACAGGATATGTTTTCACTATAGGTGGAACGGCGGTTAGCTGGATATCTAAGTTGTAGAAGGTTGTTTCCTTGTCAACTACAGAAGCAAAGTATATTGCAGCCACAGAAGCTAGCAAAGAGATGATATGGATGACACGGTTCATGGAAGAGCTTGGAAGGGAGCATGGGAGTTGCAGATTGTATAGTGATAGTCAGAGTGCAATCCATTTGGCTAAGAATTTAGCCTTTCATTCAAGAACAAAGCACATATAGCTAAGGTACCATTTCATACAACAGGTATTGGAAGATGGTGATTTGAAGCTGGAGAAGATCCATACAGATAGGAATCCTACTGATATGTTAACCAAGCCAGTTACAAAGGAGAAGTTGAATCTTCATTCAACTTTTGTTGGTCTTCATAATTGAGTTGAAGATAGAGGAGCTAGAAGATGTTGCTGTACAGGTACTGGTGCAGCTGTTTATCTCCAAGTGGGAGATTGTTAAGGTGTGGAGCCTAAAAGCTTCACATATGAGCACATTTAACAGTTTCAGGTCTACACAGTCACCAGCGTCGGTCAGGAGAGACCGCCGTCGGTCTAGTGCAGTTGAAGAGACGCCGGTGTCGGTAGAGGATCGGCTGACGTCGGTCACAGGCAAGCAGGCAGGAACCGGCGTCGGTTACCTGTGTGTCCAAAATGCTATTTTTGAGGACAGAAGTGAGTGTTTGCATGATGAGTTTAAGTCTTAGTCTTAAGTTCACGTTTCTATTATTAGCAAGATTATTTTTAGAGCCCTTGTTCAAGAGGCTTAACTGTTGGTTGTAAGTGCATGCTCAAGTTTCCTAATTCTATATGTAGAATTAGATCTTCTTAGCTTTATGTGATTATTGTAGTAGTTCATTGTATGTGAATGTTGAAGAACAGTATAGAGTTGTATCAATCCAAGTTGTTGGAATTGATTGTACTTGAGAGAGAGAGAGAGAGCTCTTAAGGGATAGAGATCTAGAGAGAGATCTTGTGCATCTGAGAGAGGTGTGGAAGAAATAAGTTTCTTCAATTGTATTCCTTTTGTAAAGAGTTTTAATATAAGTTTTCAGGGTGGTTTCTTGTATCTCTTGTTCATTGCTATTATTTGATTCTAGTTACTTATCTATCTGATTTAATTCTGCATTTATTGCTTTCATAAGTGTAATCTATTGTTGGTTGATCCCCAACATGGATTCTAAAATAAATTTGAATTTGGTATAAGATATTCATTCTAGGAACACACCTAAAACTAATTAGGAAATTTAATCTTAAGTAAGCAAAAATAATAATGATGCATAAAGCATTCAATCCTAAATATTAAGCAAGGCTCCAATGTAAACTAGCTATGCTTAAGGTTATACTTGAAAAGAGGGTTTCGACCTTAGTTCAAGGCAATAAATTGACTTGAGTCACATGAAAATAGACCACTTACTAGATATAGGTGAAGGGGTCTTCAAATCAAGAAATGAATTATTCCAAGTTACACAATTTAAAGGTAAGAGGTAAACAACCAAGCCAAAATTATGTAAGACATAGGCATAGATTGATCAAGTTTGACTCTGAAATTCACAAGACAAATTTTAAACTTGGTTTACAGGATTTGGATTCTTTAAATTGATAACATCCTAGACCCAAATGGATGACATAGTGACACCTATTATAGACCAAATACATATATCAGTTTGAACTCAATTTGAAACAAGGTAATTTTTTGGAATAACACAAGTAGTGTAATGATGCTACTTCAATTAAAAGATATGATAATGGTTTTTTGACTCAAAATTCCAAGGAAAATACTTGGGACAAAATAGGAAATGTAACAATGTCCCATTTAAATAAGTGACCCAAATAAATGTTTTAAAATGAAAAAGTCTAAGGCAAAAGCATAACACCAAACAGACAAAATAACACCTCTTAGGCTAAAGTGGTGTGGAAACAATGTGATAGTTTTGGACTTTTTTTGATGTGTTAGTACAAACAAATAGTTTTAGTCTAAAAATATACATGTAAATCAAAGAAAATATAAGTAACACAAATTACTCATTTTATCCCTATAAATGACATGGTCCCATTATGTGCTAGAAGAATGTTAAACAAGTAATAAATAGATTGTTAGGCACCAAAAAAAGAAAGAAAATTTTAATTTTTTACTATGTTTCTTGTTTGGCTATGTTTTGACACAAAGATTGTTACCAATTCCTCCAATTGACATTGATCTTAGAGATTTATCACTATTTGTTACAATCAGCATTGATCCCTGTGCTCAGCTGAGAACTCAAATTTCTTCACATTTTTTATAATTAAATCATTAACTTGGCATAAAAATTATTATAAAAACATCCTAAGCAGTACCTAGAATATCTTTATGGGGTACATGTCCCACTAGGCATGCCATTATGTGAACAATATGAATCCAAGAGGGGATATTAGTATTGTGTTAGCATGATTAAAAAACATACAAAAAACACACTAATAAAGCTAACAACTCAAGCCTAGACACTCAAGGATCAAGAGAATAATGCAAGTAACTATCAATAGAATATAAAATAACCATTATTTACCTTCCTTAAGGGCAATATTTTTATGTTAGCCATGGAGGAATGTGCTTGGTCATGTGATCAAAGAATCTTTTGCAATGGTGCTCCTTCCATCATCTTTCCTTGTCACCTTGGTAATGTTGGGCTTGGCTTGGCTCTCTCAAAAAATGAGCATTATAACACTACATATCAAATGTCTTTGAATATATTTTTGCATCATAACATTACACCAAAAGATATTGTTAAACAATGGGTGAAGCCTTGTATTTATATCCTTCCAAACTAACTCTAACCCAAATGTAGTTAGGTTAGAGTTAACTGTAGTTAAGTTTAGATTAATTTTAGTTGAGTTAAGGAGGGGACAAGCAATTAATATTTGGGATAGAGATCTCATTTATTAAGCATGGCTCTCCATTTATGAATTTAAGGATTTTAGGGAGATATTTTCAATTCCTGACTTTGAAGATGATGACATCATCATGATCTCATTTTTATTGGAGTTTCCTTTAAAAAAATTAATTTTCACTAATGCACATGGAAATTACACTTAAAAATTTAATTTTATTTGATTAGTTAATTCATTCTGCTTAGTATTTTTTCATTTTAAAAATTATTTAAGTGTCCCACTTAATGGGTCCAAAGGCCAAACTGTTTAGTTCACTAAGTCAAAAGTTGACTTAAGATAAATATGTGAGAGGTTACTATTGTGTACAAGATACTATCCCAAATAGGGATGCTTCAACATGATTTTGAGTACTAATGTCTGATGGGCAAACAAAATTGGGATATTTAGTGATTCTTAGGCTTAATTTACACTATTTGGTAGAAATTAATCTGAAGTCTAGTTAGAACATAGTGGTGGCCAAAATGGAGTGTCTAGACCTCCTACTCATCACCATCTAACACATCATCTACTAGGGTACAAAATAATCCATATTATAACTTTCATAAGATAAATGTATATTCAAAAAATAATTTTATGCACTCTGAGACTGTATTGACTAGTATGTCAATAGAGGCATTATATCATTCACACAGGGGGCACCAAGATCTTAGTCTCCATAGTCTCCTAGATCACACTTTTTTACAATCAAGTTATCCCAAGGTGTTCCCTTTAAGGATCCATTGGTTACTCATCATATGAGCCATGTGATTTATAGGATACTTGTTTATGAGTGATTTTGTGCACCATAGATTCAATAGAGATGGTAGCTAATTCATAAAGATCAGATTACAATCTCATTTTACACTCTAATTAAGATATCTATAAATGATCACATAGATTACATCACATTCTTATTTTTCACACCAATCAATATATTTGGCAACAATCACAGAGATCAAAGCATAGTATCAGTTCACACACCAATCAAGATATTTGGCAATAGTCACACAGACAAGAGTAGAGTCTTAGTTTGACCACCAATTAAGATATTTGAAAGAGATCAAAAAAATAATAACATAGTCTAGCAGCCAATCATTATATTTACTAGAGATCACATAACTCAAAGCATAATTTTTGTACAATAACCACTCAAGATTTTTAATTTAAACTCTATATACCTATTTACTAGCACTGTATCACATGTAGTATCAGTTATAGATTCTAATTATACATTGACACAACATGAATAATATGGTCATTTGTCCACCATGCCATCTAGGTTCAGATAGAACATAGTATAATTACATGATCCACACATAGATATCCTATGAGACTCCTGTAAAACCTATACTAACAAATAGCATTCCTAGTTGATTACACATGTCTACTCAAAAATTTATAAAAAATAATAATTCATTAGCATTACTTAGACAAATACCATATTAAAATATCACCATTTAACATAATGAAAACAATTAAACACATGTGAACATGTAAAATGTAACAAAATTGAGATGATAATATACACAATGCTTGTATAACAACAAACATCTATATATATAACTTAGAACATAGTTTAAATACAAATATTGTAAATCACTCAATAATTTGGACATGGATACTAGGACCAACCCCCTCACTCTCACTCTTAAATATATCCATACCAAAATTGGAGACCCTACTATCTCTCTATGATCTTGATCGATGCCTACATCTGCTCTCTTTCTTGTAACACAACCAACTTGACCATACACTTTACATGCTCTCACTGTCTATGAATTTAATCATCTAATATCTAGATACTATCCCCACCCAAATAATTAGGTGTGATTATGGTCCATCTCTATAACTCTGCACATGCCTCATCCCTATCTTCAACCACTCATTTATATGCCATAGTAACTATGGCATCTCAATGAAACTAATGGGCATGAACACCAAAAACATATATGGCCCTATCCACTAATCCATCATCCATGGCATCATCAAGAATATGTCATGTCAGTACATAGAGCACAAACGTGATGATTGTATCCTAATACTCATTTGAAACTACACATACCAATATAATGCATCTAATACCTACCCAAGTAAATAAGTAACCAATTATGAAGAATATATAAACATAAAATTAGAATTTACCATTAAAATCCCTAAGGGGTTCCACATCTAGTACATCTTCCATGATAATCCCACCTCTTAGAAATAGAGGTGCCTATCCATACTCTCTCCACTAGGCTACATAGACATTAGTAGCTCCTACATCATCCACATCTGGTATATCAATAATTAGATCTTGCTCTATCCACAAAATTAGGGATAAATCTATAGATGATGGTCTAGGCCTACCTAGCCTCACTAAATCCTAAAAACTCATTAACCACACCATTAGAACTGGTGGCACATCCTAAGTAATGCCAAACTACTATGTCATCCATTCATACTAGAACACCTCAAATACATTGACCTAATGGTCATGCAACTAATAACTCACTCTAACCCATCTTAGGTAAAAATCATCCTTAGGCCATTCTTATATCCCCTATAGGGTCTCTAAATAATGTTTTCGACTATCAACATGTCAAACACTTACTAACACGGCATCATTCTCCTCCTAGGCATGTGGGTCATCCCAATATACCTATTTTTAAATGATTGAGGGTGGGCCCAATTACCTTGTCAAGGCAACATTGGTCTACTCATATTTATATGCTCATACACCCAACAATGTAATAGTGTTTCTTCTTCTACATTCAAACATGACCAACACCCACTTTATTATTTTGGGTTGCACTCTTAAGCAAGGATATGATCACCAAGGTTGCTTGAAATTGGGATTTAGAGATACCATGATTTTATAAAAACCACTCTTTGGATTTTAATTTTAAATTAATGGAATTCCTCTACAAGAAAACAAAACTAATACTTTTATTTCTCATGGTACAAATATGTGCTCTTTTGCTTGGTGGACAACCAAAACAACTTATTCTCTTTGATTTTTCACATGATATGTGTGTTTCTTGAAGCTTTCATGTGAGAGAGATAAAGTGGATTAATTGATGCTCATATCTTTTATTTCTCTTCTCTTCTTCACTCCTTACTCACATAGAGACCTTAACTGATACCAAATCTTAGAGCAGTAAATTTTTAGAAATGAAATTATTCATTTATCAATCAATTTTACATTTCACACAAAATTATTATTTATACATTATAATATGCTCACAATAATCACTAATTAATAAAAAGAGAAATAATCTCAACTCTACTCAATTTTATATTTTATGCTCATCTAATCCTAGAGTAATAAAATTATACATGATTGTAATAATCTCAAAATAGTTATAGGATATATTAATTTGATTAAGCAAAGTATTTAATTATTCTAATAGTAACAGTGAGTAATGTAGATTAGATACCCCAAGAATTTGGATTAAGCAAGGCTATATATTGTTTATTATTAATTTCATCCTAATTATTGTGTAAATATTTTATCCATTTGATTACATAGTTGATATACATTTTTCTTAAAAAGGAGATAAACATGCAATGACTAAAATCATGACTTGAGTCAAAAAATATAAGCTATATTTATCCATTATAGTCATGTGTAATTTTTAATATCATTGAAAATAAAAAATTATGTTTAATATTGAAACCCTAAGGCATAAATCTAAAAACTCTATAAGGATGAAACCCTAATGGAGCCTAAGGTTTGTCACAATTCAAGCATTATTCAGGTTCAACAATATGTTTACCCTAATTTGGATTGTACAAGATTAATTAAGATATAAAATTGAATTAAAAATGTAATTCAGATTTTAAACTATGTTGGATAAGCATGAACCTAAATTTAAAATACTAAAACTGATTTGATAAATGTCATGTGCTAAATATATAAAGTACTAAAATGATCAAAATACTTAGATTTTTTGATTCACTGAATGACTATGACTAACTTTTGATAGTGTAAAGGGTCTATATGTAGGACCAAAATTCACTTAGATATATAACTATCCATTTGTATGCACATGGTCATTAACATCATGTTATGGAAATAAATTTAATGAAAGCAATTTTAAGTTGACATTACTATCCTAAGATGTTCTGACTCTGTGTGATCATACAAGAAGTTGCACCTAGTTTTAATACCTCTATGTGTTTAATCTTGATGTATGAATATGTGCATAACTCTATAAATTAGTCTCATTCTCCTTAAAACCCTAGGTCACCTTATGAAGGGATAAAACCTATAAAAACTTGGAAAGTGTAATGGGTCAATCTGAGCCCAATCACTCCCATTGATGATTGATTGTTATCTGTGTATCTAATACTCTAAAGAGGTAAGTCAAGTCACATGTAGTTCTTCCCATTAATGTGAATGTGTAAATTTGATCATTTAATATATGAAAAAAACTATAATTTGTATTTATATACTTGAAAATATGCTCTCTTAACTTGGCTTGGTATGCTTTAGACTTGGTTTATGACTACTCCCAATTACTGATTTGAAATTTCAAAATAACATGGTATATTTTCTCAATGTATAGAACTGTATAAATTTTTGATAGATAAGTGTCAAATGTGTAACAATTATGGGTTTGATTTGTATTTATACGAGCCCATTTAGATAATTTATCATACCACCAACATGCTAGGAAAATGGGTTAAACCATATGAGACATTATTTGGTGAGAGACATCAATATCACCCTTAATACCTTACGATAATTTTGTCAATGAAATTTTACAATCTTGATGTTAGTGGCCAAGAGATAGGAATGCATATTTGATGATCGTGAGATGTCTAAATAAGATATTTAGCTAGTTTGACACAAACTAATAAGTCCATGTAGGTGAGTATTAAAAATGGGAGGGTCTAAATCATAACAAGCATGTGGCTTTGTGATAATTGTGAATAAGACACATATATATGCACGCAAGTAAAGTATGGTGAAGGTAGGCTAAAGGTGATATTGTCAACTACATAGTACCTAATTTTAATATATATAGTATCATGGCATGCATGATAGCTTGATACTACCAAGAAGAATTCCTTTGAGTCTTCATTATGGATATTCATTTCTATAAGGAATCATTAGGTGACTTACCTTTCCAACCTTTTTAGATCTACAATCTTTCCTAAAGTTCCATTGTTTACCAAAGTTCTAACATTTCCTCTTATCTTGTGTTGTAGTCTTAATTTTACCTCGAGACTTTAACTATCCTAATATATTTTTATTTATCTCTTAATAAATTAAAAAATAAAATAAATCCTTTGTTTGATAATCCTAAATGGATTTTTTCCTCATTTCTTTTGATAATAAAGTTCCTACTAAATATTTAATATTTAATTTCAATGTAGTACTAGTAATTACCATAACTAAATTATCCCAAGCCTTAGGTAGAGAAAAAAGAAAAGTAATACACTTTTATTCTCCATCCATTTTGATTTTGATATAAATTTCCATAGTATTCAAGGCATTAATATATTTAGACACAAAGTCACCATCCATTCTCAATGAATACAAGCTTTTTTAGATAAAACATTTGTTCACTAAAGACTTTGTCTAATACAAATATCCTTGCTTATCCCATAGTTCCTTATAAGTTTTATCCATCGAAACATTTATCAAAAGTAAATATAACAAACATAATCTAATTGAACTCTTCACCTTCCTATATATATTTTACTAATCTTCTACCTTCATGCCCATGGGTTGCACTCTAGTTACAACAACCTACTGATCTTTGTCCATAATAAGATCTTCCTTCTTGATATTCCATAACTTAAAATTTTGACCATTTTTTTGTTAAAAAATTTATCCTTGTGATTCTTATCATTATAATTCATATAGAAATTCTATGCAAATATCTCCTCTCATAAATTATTTTTTCATAGGTAAATGAAAATTGAACTCTTCATAAAAAAGCTAAGACCTAGATCTGATACCAAACTAATAGAAATGGATTGACAAACCAATATAAAATGAAGAATATTAACACAGTATTTATGTTTAAAAATTAGGGAAATGTCACACAAAATATTTTGCTTAAGAACCCCTTACAGGGAAAAACCCAACATAGTAAACTCCTTTACTATTTTTTTCATGTCCCCTTTGTAACTAATTTTATGTTGTGAGAAAAATTAGCCATTCCAATATTTTTCTGACATTATTCATGGGGACATTATTCTCCAAGTCACTATTCATCTATTCACAAATTTGCTATGCACTATCACCATTTATTGGTGATGTGGTGGGTGATGTAAGTGATAATGTAATAGATGAGGTGGATTATGGATGATATGACATGGACCAAAGAGGATCTCACTTGAGATGTGAGTCACATGGGATGGTATATGTCAAATTTATATGGAGGCCCATTGATTTGGAATGTGAATTCCTTTTGGAAAATTCAAAAGATGATTAAAGCTTGTTTGGGAATCTTGGCACTTGTGGGAGACCAAGGCACATGTGGGAGACCTTTGGCACATGTGGGATATCTTTTGAACATGTGGGATGAGTCAAAATTTTTGGAATATTTGACTCATGGGTATGCACTTGGGAAGTGGGAGACACATTGTACTATTACATATTTGCTCACATATGTGAGTGGGATGCAATTTTGGAGAAACTTGCATGTAGAAGAAGACTTATCAAAAGTGGGGAATCCATTTTTGACCCTTAAAGAAGACTCTAAGATTATTTCTATTCAAGAATAGTGGTGCTACTAAGAAGAGGTTGAATTTATTTGCTTGCCCATGAAGCTTCCCTCTCTCTCTCTCATGCATTTTATATTTAAGGAGAGTTGTCTCCTATTGTAAATGATTTTTGTAAAAATCACAAACCCCCCAATTATATAATTAAATTTGTGTTCAACTTCTTCCTCTTCCTTGGATGAAATACCATTGAAGGTTGAGATTAATGGATGAAAACCCATTTATTCTTATATCAAAGGATAAAACCCCTTTGGTTCAATAGGACAATCTCATTTAGGGATTGTGAAGCTACTTTAATTATAGATTCAGAGTTACAGTGTGAAAGTGTGTATTATTTGCAGGATTTTAGTGGATTAGTTTGGAGAGGATTGTAAGTTTTTTTGTTTTGGTAATTCCATATTTTTGATATTATTAGGTGGTTTAGAATGTATGTTATTTCATACATCTATAATAATTATACTTCTGTAATACAAATTTTTAGTGTGAAGTTGCATTGTATTTTATTTTAAATAATAATAAGAGAGTATGTATGTCAATGACATGTGGGTTTTAAAGGAGGATTTTAGATTTGAGTTTTGTTAGTGAAATGTGAGTTTGGTTTTATTTTGGGTTTTGGTGTTTTTAGTAATATTCCCATTTCAAGATATTACAGTGTTATCAGAGCCATGTTTCTTACTAGCCTATTAGGGAACTAACTCTTTTGTAGATCTTCAAGTTAAAAATCTTGGATAGTTGTAGAGTGTGAGTGACTATAATGGATTAGAAACTGAGGTTTAAAAAAAAGAGGAATACAAATATCCCATTCAAAATTTTGGAATGAAGATGAAGATAGTTGAAGAATATATGCTAAAGTTGATGCAAGAATTTCAAAAATATCAAAAGAATCTACTAACATGGATGAAGGATCTAGAAACAAAGAGAATGTTTTTGAAGAAGGAAGTTCTTCCAAAAGAGGAGGATACATTTCCATAAGAAATGAAAGAAGAAATGGATCCACTAAATTCTAAGTATGTTAGTATATATAATATCAAAGTGTATCTGATGAAACTAAGGCAATGTTGTCTTTCTATGAGTATTTAATTTTGGCAGGAATCATTTTAGAAAAAATATTTTGAGAAAGAATAGGGAAAAAAGAAAATTGTGATAGTATAGGAGCCACAAAAATGCATTCCATATGAAAAGGTAGAACTAGAGACTCAATAGGTTGTGCATCTAAGTGCACATAAGAAGGAGAAAACAATATTAGGAGAATATGAAAGAGAACAAATCTTGGATGAATCTACCATAGAAGATTTTGCGGAGAAATGTTTATTATAGAAGGAAGAAAGAATGGAACCTAAAAATGTGGTTGAAAATAAGATAACCACATTGTAGACAAGCATAGAGCATGTAATGAGAACCCATAAAAGGTGTGATGAATAGATGGAAATAGCTAAGAGAGCTAAGTTGATAGCCACTCAAGCAAAACAACACCTTCAAAAATTCAAATGTAAAAAAAATTGATTTAGAAAAGAATATTTCATTGGCTTATAATAAGTGGATATGTCAAAAAGAGGTTATTGAAGTCAAGGACCAAGAGGTATCACTTGTAAGAAATGAAGATCTCCAACTATATGAAGATACATAAATTCCTACACTACCTCTCAAGCTTCCAAATGGCGATCCATTTATTATTTTTAAAGGTAAAATTGCATTTGAAGATTTTCAAAATAGAATTGATTATAAAAGTAGAATTGTGGATGGATTTGAATTTGAGGAGAATATTTTGGTTGGTTCTACATCATGAAACTTAATCCATAGAGATGGAGGTGTGGAAGATATCACAACAAACTTTATTTTGACGAATGAGGATGAACATTCTATTTTCAGCCAAAGGATTCTGTTTGTAGCCAAAGGTATGTGGATGGGCATTATATTTGTAGACAAAGGTATAAGGATGAATCTTATATTTGAAACCAAATGTATGAGGATGAACATTATATTTGCAGCCAAAGGTATGATAATATTTCAGATTTTATTATACCTATGTCACTACAAAATTTTTGTCATCATGGAAAGCATGCAAAAATGGGTGATAGAGTAAGGGATACAAATTGAAGTATAGGTCATGAGGAATATTTGGTATAAGTTATAAATTTCTCTTTCATGTGGGATCCAGGTAGTCTATTAAGAGTAAAAGTAGATAGAGGCATTGGTATTACTCTTGAGTTCTCCATATTTTGCATTTGGAATAAAGGGAAGTCCAAGAGGAATTACATAGAGTTTGTAGTATTCTCTAACCTCATTATGAAGGATCCATGTTCAAGGGTTATAGATCACTTGTGGGAAAATAAGGTCATGTATGATGAATAATTGGAGATATTCCCTATGGGAATATTGATTCTAGATGTGGGTAATCAAATTAAGTGTCTTTTTGATGTCCAATATTTTGTGACTAAGCTTGTTATGGTGTTTTGGGTTTCAAGTTACAAGAAAGATGAAGGACTTATGAAGAAGGAGGCATTACAAATTCATAACATAATGAAGGCAAGGCCATTAGTCATCATTTTGGATAAAAAAGATATATTTAAATAATTATATATCATGAGTCTTGAAGGAATAAAAAAATCATGGAGCTTGCATGGTGTGCAATTTATGGGAGAATACACTTTGGAGTTGGAATCGAAGAAAGAAAAATTTTCAATCACCTGTTGGAGGAGTTTTCAGCCCAAGGCAAATGAGGTAATAAATTATGATTTCATTGATAATATTTTTATCCCAAAAAAGACTTTGATAGATGAAGGGGAATTCAAGGAAAATCATATTTTTAAAATTTTATTCAGATGTTTTTATATTATGCAACTAGGTGTATATATACATCATGATTGGGAATTTTAGAAGAATAGGGTAAAGAGAACAATTTATGGGTTTAAAAGTGGAATGATTGAGTATTTGATAACCAAGGTCAATAAATTATTAGTTTGTTTATCCTCATCAAGGGAGAAAATGATATGCATTTTAATCATTCCTATGAGTACAATGCAAAGTATGAAATAAATGATAAGGGCATAGATTTACTATACTATGAATATTTTAGTTGTCATGGTAAGTATTATAAGCATGCTATCATCACTCTTTATTTTTCAAAGAATTATTAGAGAAAAAACTACCATTATATTAGTGTTTTCAAGGGACATGTGCACAAGACAAATTTTTATGGCCTCCTGGTTTACATTGAGTTTTTGGTCATAACACTCAATGTTGTAGCTACTCTCAAATTTATGGTGGAATAGGTGGATCAGAAGAGGATTAATTTTTTTATAGTTTGGGCATTTACCACCACATTTACCTTTTTGAGAAATCTCTTTAGTTTATAGAGGGGTTATTAATGGATTTACACATAAGGCATCACCCTTAACCAAAAGGATAAAGGAAGGAGCTCATGCATGGATGGATATAACACAAGGAGTTTATGATAAGCCTAGAATGGAATCCACTCATGTCTTGTATGATTTATTTAATATTTATCACACATATTTGTGGAAGTATATGGTATTTTAGGAGAAGGTATTTGGGCCATATTAATGCAAAAGTAGGATCCCATTAAAATTGAGAGGAAGAAGTTGAAAATATTGGGAAAAGGTTTTTATGTCAATGACAATAAAATTATTTCCATCATGCATTTTTCAAGAAATTTGAAAAAATAATTGACTTGTGGTAGATGTTTGGATGAGATAAAATACAATAGATTCAAATTATTCTTGGGTCAAATTCACTTGCAACAAAAAAGGCACATATATATTTTTGTCCAATGTAACCTACACATCATAATATGGGATCCAATAGATATATTTAGGTATAGGCAAAGGAAATATTTTGATAAATTCATAATCATTTTTGTTGAATGTGTTATGAATTATAACTTGTTTGTAGAAGTTTAGATGTATATTAGAGTGGTGTAGTGAATACATGGTGGGAAGATATTGATATTTGTTTAGGATCCTAGTAATGTTCAAAATAGAGGAGTTAGCACCATTAAATTTCATTGTTTGATCAAATTCAAAGAGGTATAAGTATAGTAATGCATCGCATCTTGAATATTCTGAAGGTTTGAATTTATGATATTGGGAGTTATGCACATTTATTTTATATTTATTATCATTAGGTCAAGCTATTTTTCAAAGAGGTGATCAAATTACATGGGTTGCACAAGGATGTTTTAGATGTTAGGGAGAGTATATATTTTAGTGATTATAGGTATAAATTATCTCACTTGATAGGTAGAGGATTTAGGTTATATGAGCATTATAGTTTATTTCATCACTTTGGCATGAAGATTATGTAAATGTTAGATTGCAATTGATTGAGGGCAAACAATTTTGGGAAGGGAGGATTTGTCATGTCCCCTTTGAAATTAGTTTTATGTTGTGGGAAAATTGTCCATTCTAATATTTCTTTGACATTACTCATAGGGACACTATATACTAAGTCACTATTGATGTAGGACCTATTCACAAATTTACTATTCACTATCACTATTCACTGGTGATGTAGTAGGTGATGCAGGTTATGACGCAACATATGAGGTGGATTATGGATGATGTGTCATTACCCATGGGGGATATAAATTGAGATGTGAGTCACATGGGAAGGTACATGTTGAATTTATATGGAGGCCCATTGATTTGGCATGTGAAGTCCTTTTGGAAAAAATCAAAATATGATTAAAGCTTGTATGGGAATCTTGGCACTTGTGGGAGATCAAGGCACATGTGGGAGACCTTTAGCACATGTGGGAGATATTTGTAACATGTTTTAGGAGTCAAAAGTTATGAAATATTTGACTCATGGGTATGCACATGAATAGGAAATTAAGAAATGTGTATATTTGTAACATTATTTATTGAATAAAAATAAAATTATGATTGATTGAATTTGTGCTCTGCACAAATGAGATTCAACTCTTAAATAATGGATAAATTATATGATATTGAGTAATTTATAAATTTTTTATCAGAGTAGGTTCCTTGAACATATCTGAAATAAGGAGGCATACAATGACTTTGCAATGTGGACCACTTGCAAACCATTTGTTTGTCAGTCTGCCATTTTTGTATTTATATTGGTTAATGGGTTAATAAGGAAAACCACAAATAACCCTATTTTAAATCATTTTTTGGCTTATTTTAGCATAGTGTTTTTGTTATCACTTGTTATGAGGATGAAGAATTAAAAAAAACATCTCTGTAGTGCAACCACTAGCTCTACCTAGGTGCGACTCCTCATTTGAAAGATTTGCATTTATGGTTTAGAGGATTTGCATGATGTGGTTTGATCTAAATTAAAATTAAATTATTATTGTATTATTTTTTATACAATTATTTGCATTGAGGGTTCTATTAATGGGCATTACCATCACTATGTAATTTTTTAATTAATTTCATTGCCATGGGTAGCAAAGACATCATTAAAGGGTTTTATTGAGTAATGTAAATTGGAAAAAATGCTTTGATGGTTACACTTAAATAAATTACCATCTAATTCCTATCTCATCCCATCAGATATAAGTTATTTGAATGGCATGTCCCATATTAGTATCTATTGTCTACACATGTAAACATTACTTGAAGTATTTACACTTATCCTATTATTTGTCTAACTATAATGGAACTCCACTCATCTTAAGGCCCAATTAACACTAACACCTCCAATGTAATATTGTCTAAGCTAAATTGACCTTAATATCCTTGTCTACATCACAACTGCAAACACATGGACCCATGCTCAAATTTTTTTGACCTTGCTCAAGTCACAATACCACTTTTCAGGCGATGGTATTTTATTTATTTATAAGTGTTATCTTGTGTTTTAAAGTTTTAAAGCTATATAGTTTTAGTAATTATTGTGTTTAGTTAATTTATAAATTATGTGTTTTAGGTTTTTTTTTTTAATGAACTTAATTTAGTATTATTTCTTAAGTCATTTTTATAGTCGTGTGTATCAGTTAATAGTTTGAAAGTAACTTTATTTATATTGTCTTTTTAATGACTTTAATGTTTTGTTAATAAGTTATCTATGTTTATTTTTTGTCTAGGATTTTATAAATAGTTATCTATAATGTTTTAATATAATATTATTTAAAAATTAATAATTTTTAATTTAATTTTAATAGTGTCATTAGTCTTGTAAAGTCAAAATGTCAAGAAAGATACAATTTTGATTGTTAAATCATCTAATTATGTGTAGATGTTTATAATCAATTATCCTCCATCATTTTCAATTTTTTTAAATAATTATATATTGTAAGGTATTAGTTTTATCAATAATTCATGTACAATGATGTATAGTGTAAAATCTCTCCTTTTATAATGGATGCATTATCCTGTGAACCTAACATACACTAAAGTCAAAGTTGTGGGGGGTGGGGGGTGGGGGGAATATGGATAAATTAATTCCATTTGATTTATATTCACCCATGTGAACACCAAAGGGAGGAATGTTAGGACTTATTATGTAAGTTCTCACATTTGTGAGCATAATAAAATTGTAAGTGAGTTGTTAATATAACTCGTGTAGAGGTATTAGGAGAGAAATAATAGGGCAAAGATAATATAGGTTGTTATAAAAACCATCCTAGATTAGTGTTAGAAGAGGTTAGTGGTTAAAAAACCTCATAATTAATAGGAAATGTAAAACTTATATATTTGTAACATTATTTATTAAATAAATATCGAATTGTGATTGATAAATTATCCTTCACAAAAGTGACCATTTTTTCAATCCCTCATGTATGTTTTCTTCACTTTTAGGTGGTGGATAATAAATGAAATAATTGGGATTAGTGTTTGAAGAAAATGTGTCTATTGTAAAAGGCATGGCTGATGATTTGGTTATGTTTCTAGCACTATATTTGTTCTCAATTATTGGAAGAAAGTATCTGAAGTTAGTGATAACCATAAACAACTAAAACATATGTTGTATTAGAATCATATGTTCCACTATTGACTAAATTTTACCATTGAATTTTAATATGTAAATTTCCTCAAATCTCAAAATACAAAGGGACCCTATTTCAAATTTTGTGAGATTTTTGAAACTATAAACAAATAATTAAAATATGAAAATTATGGCTTGTAGAGTAATTTTATGACAAATCATAAAATCATAATAACTCACTCAATAACAATCACCAAATCTCAATTTTTTATTTTGGATTCCTTGATTGATTCTCCACATTTATTAAAAAATTATATAAAATTTCACAATGATTTGAGAGATTTTCATGAGAAAAAAATATTTTCCAAAATTGATGACTAGATACCACTTGTTAGGATATTTATTTATAATAATAGAATAAACACTCAAATATAATCCACTTGGAGGGGGAAATCTCCAATAATCAAAATAAACAAGAAAATCAATTTAATAATAAAACTTATGATGATTATGGAGAGCCATACCCAACCATATATATATAGATAATTGGGAAGAGCCACCCATAAGTGGGAAGGGTCACACCCATTAATTCCAATTATGTTAGCCTAACCAAATATTAAGAATTAATAAATGAAATATAAAGGTTATGTTCTCCATTCTATAATATTACTACTCATAATGTTAAGAGTGTAACAAAAATAAATCCATTATCACTCTCATTATTTCCTAAACTTAGATAGGATTTAGGGAAACTTATGCCAAGAAAATTTTCCTTGGTGGCTATTTTTATAATTCTATCATATCTACCAATCCTATATTTGAATATAAAACTTATCTTGATTATTATTGGGGTTGGCCCCAATTATGGATTCCTTAAATTGCGTTTACATCCTCTCACCGTCGCCTCTAAATACACTATAAATGGTTATCTTAAAGTTACAAATATAAAATATCATATTTAAATATACCAAATGATTGGATTTCAACCTTATTTATTACTTTTTATCCAAAAACTTAAATCTTACAAATATTATCTCTTAGATTCTATAAAATCTCCATATCCTTTCAATCATGGCCTATATTGATTAACTATAAGAAACACCATAATCCTAGCATCACAAATAATTTTATGATACTGATGAATTTTTTTTTGTAAAACTTTCATAAAATAAAATATTTTCTAGCCTTGCCAAACCTATCCCAACATTTTTTTAACACCTAGACCTGACCTAGTAACATTGACCAACAATGGTAAGAAATTTACAATTATCTAAGTGTAGATACCCATATTTGGTAGAATCTTATTTCATAATGTTATTTTTCTTAGTTGTATATCCCTTTTGGTAGAATATTGAGTTTTTAGTGGTGGAGTCTTGCATGGGCCCTTTGAACTCCATGGATTTTTATTGTTTTGTCTAGTATTTTATTGCTCTATGTTCACTTTATTGTGATTTGACCATATTATGGTGGGATCCCTAAGTTTTTGATTCTTTTATGTGTTTTGAGATCTTGGACACTACTATTAACTTTAGGACACTCATATTTAT